>NW_025564297.1:0-22500 GCF_020424385.1 Procambarus clarkii
GCTTGCCTAGTTGATTAATATATCAATTAACAAACTCACTAAATGAATTATTGACGAGCTGCTGTTTAACCAGAGCATATATTTACCTATTACTTGATGACTTGGACGTCTCAGGCCCCTTGATAAATTATGAGATCTCAACAGACCAATTTATTAAAAGCGTCACTAACTGTATATAGCCTTGCCAAGTGGCAGCTTTACTAGTCATTCGTTATCTACTTTAGTATGGAACTAAGCCGCTGTAGTAACTTACCGTTGAGGTCGACGAGGCTGTAGATCTCGACCACAGCGTTGGCCTGAGCCTTCACACCTGAGGTCACGCTGCTCTCAGTGTTTCCCATCGTTGACCGAGCGTCAGGGAGGGGGAAGATTCCACGTCAGAGGTCGTCCAGTTGGCTGTCAAGCCAGGTCAGAGGTTGTCAGGAAGAGGGGCTAAGCCAGGTTAGAGGGCGTTAGGAGGACGAGGGAGGATTTAGAGAACAGCCTGGGAGGTGATATCACCCGGTGGTCGACGCCATTTGTCGATCAAATTGTAGAGTGAGTGACATTAAGTCGACCATTAAGAGAAGTCTGTCGGAATACTTTGGCAAGTCCAGCCTCGTTATTGATGGGTCGAGGCCACCACACGTCATGGGAGATGTAACGACATCATTTAGATTTTGCCGGTAGTTCATTGGAGACTGGTCGATGGGACATGAGAGGGTCGAGGCGACAGTGAGAGGGTCGACGCGACAGTGAGAGGGTCGAGGCGACAGTGAGAGGGTCGACGCGACAGTGAGAGGGTCGAGGCGACAGTGAGAGGGTCGAGGGGACAGTGAGAGGGTCGAGGAAAGAGTGAGAGGATCAAAGGATGAGTGAGAGGATTAATCTAACGATTAATCTAACAGTCAGAGAGTCGAGGAAACAGTGAGAGGGTTTAGGGTAGAATGAGAGGGTCGAAGGATGAGTGAGAGAGGGTCAATGGAAGAGTGAGAGGGGCTCTGGAAGTGTGAGAGGGTCTGGGGGAAGAATGAGAGAGTCGAAGGAACAGTGAGAGGGTCTAGGCAAGAGTGAGGGACTCTAAGAAATAATAAGACGTGTCGACATCCGTCTGAACAAGTGTCACTGTGATGACTCTTCAATAGAAACTGTTCTGACACTCAATAGATGGCGCTGGTAGGTGGCACAGCTCGGTCTCCACGGCGCTGTTCTTCCATACTTTGTACTGATGAAAGAGAATTTAAAATCAGTAATATTCACAACAGTCAACACAAACAATATGGTGGGAAAACATTATTGAGGAAAGGAAGAATTAAATGAAGCAACTCGAAAACAAAATATTCACGTAGTTTTCCTTAGGACATTTTCAAGTAAGGGAAGGATGGAAATATCAGGGGGAAAGCGTCAAGCCATTACGACTATATAGCACTTGGAAGGGATCAGGATAAGGATTTGGGATGAGTCTCACCTGCAACCGACCTAGAAACAGCAACAGAATTTAATATTTTTCAAGTAAGTAATTATCAAAACAAGGCACTAAGCTGGGGAGACTATGTGACAAGTTTCAAGTTGTATTTATGTTTTGTTCATAATGTTGAAATATTACAGGAAATATTAAAGAAAAGGCAAATATCAGTGATAATATTTGTAAGCACGAGAATATATGATTACACGTCGTTGTTAGTGGTGGAGTGTAGTGTCTTGAAGAAGGAGGGAGGGAATTATCGGGGGAAAGCACTAAGCCATTACGACTATATATATATATATATATATATATATATATATATATATATATATATATATATATATATATATATATATATATATATATATATATATATATATATATATATATATGCGGAAAATCCACAGAGAAATATGAAATGAGGTGAACGTTTCGGCTTTGTTAAAGCCTTTGTCAACACCAGACTGACTCATCTAGGTCTGACTCATGAGTCAGTCTGGTGTTGACAAAGGCTTTAACAAAGCCGAAACGTTCACCTCATTTCATATTTCTCTGTGGATTTTCCGCATAAAATGATCAGTGTTTTGTGATCGTCAATTGCATATATATATATATATATATATATATATATATATATATATATATATATATATATATATATATATAGCACTTGGAAGGGCTCAGAATAAGGATTTGGGATGGGACGGAGGGAAGAAGGAATAGTGGCCAACCACTTGTGGACGGTCGGGGATTGAACGCCGACCTGCATGATGCTAGACCGTCGCTCTCCCGTCCATCTCCAAGTAGTTGATTGTCGAGAACAAATTTGCTTTTACTATTTGTGCGTGCAAGATCGCGCTGTTAGCTCTTGGAACCCGCCTTTGTCTTCAGGAGAAACCGTACATAACACGGAAAATACTTCGTAAAACGCATATTTCTTTGAGAAGTGAGCAAGAGGTGAGCAGAGCACAAGGCTCACTGAGGCGTGCTGTGAAGATGACAGGCACAGCGCTCAGTGCTGTGAGGTGTGATGGCCTGTGGCAGACCTCCTATACCTTAGCGAGAGGACTAGAGAGAGAGAGAGAGAGAGAGAGAGGAAAGGGTCTGCTGTATTTCAGATTCAGAGTAGCTAAGGCACGAGGCTCACGAAGAGGTCTTGAGCGACAAAAGAAACTTCTAAGAAAGAAACCTTCTTAGAAACCTCTAAGAAACCTCACCTAAGACCGCCAGGCTTAAGATGGTTGAAGACAGTGGAATGTGTTGCGTGCGTGTTACGAGCTGCACGTTAATACGCTGTGTGGGCAGGGATGACGTCTGGTGTGTGGCTTGGTCATGATGTATGTGCACGGGTGTGTTAGTGTGTATGTGTGAGTGTGTGTCTGTGTGTGAGTGTGTGTTAGTGTGTATGTGTTTGTGTGTGTGTGTGTGTGTGTGTGTGTGTGTGTGTATATGTATATGTATGTGTATAAAGTACATATGGAAGCTGATCAGAATTACATTTCACCTTTGTAAATGCACATTAATGACACTATGTAAAAGACACATCGAGCACTTTATGTAGGGCATACGTAAATCTGTGTATCTATGTATTTACGTATGTAGGTTAGCTTAGCATTTTAAAAGCACCGAATCACCTTCTGTGGTTGAGTGTTCAATAAATCCCTGAACTATATGTTTAACACTTCTCTATCCCTGTCCATGGAGGACAGAAGAAAATGTATATATGCTGGTTAGCATTGTAAATGTGTGGCCACGTTTGTGGTAGAAAATAAAAAAAAAAAAAAAAAATCCCCCATTCATCCGTAGACTCACCCTTACTCACCCCTCACTCACACCACATGTGTGTATGTAAGTGTGTGTGTGTATGTATATAGTATTTTCTGGCGAATACATAGATTTGTATGCAAGCATGTGAATAAGCAATGTGCCTCTCTCTCTTCACTTATCAAACCAAAATATATTTTGTAATCCATGTATGCGCATACAACCTCCGCGGTCGTGTGTATGCCACAACCCCAGTATATACTACTTGTTACACATACTCACATACACAAATGCGTACATATAACATGTGCGTGCGTGTGCACACATATATATATACCCATTTAACCCCAGCGAAACGCAGAGATCACAGCGAGGAGGGTGGCAGGGGATTGTGGCCTTCAGTGACGTAGATCATAAGAGCCAAAGTATGACACCCCAACGTGTAGGATCGATACCTGTTAGAGACACGTCTTAGTCTCACCAGTTGGCACTAACCTTCCTTACCTGGCGCTTGAGGGCTGGGAGGAGGAGGAGGAGGAGCAGCGGGAAGGATTGGGAGGCGGGAGACGGGGAGAGGATGATAGTGTGAAAACTCTGTGTGCAGCGAATGAGGGAGAGAGAGAGAGAGAGAGAGAGAGAGAGAGAGAGAGAGAGAGAGAGAGAGAGAGAGAGAGAGAGAGGGGGGGGGGGCTCTTTGGTTGCAACAGGAAAGTTCCCTCATCTGCACTCATTGTACCCTAACTGGTCTCATTGTACTCTACTTGATTCCTCATTGTGCCCTACCTGAGCTCATCTTACCCTATCTTCCCTCATTGTATTCATCATCTGCCCTCATTATACCCCCCTACATGGTCTCATTATACCCCCCACATGCCCTCATTATACCCCCACATGCCCTCATTATACCCCCACATGCCCTCATTATACCCCCACTTGCCCTCATTATACCCCCACATGCCCTCACTATACCCCCCACATGCCCTCATTATACCCCACATGCCCTCATTATACCCCCCACATGCCCTCATTATACCCCTACATGCCCTCATTATACCTGACCTGCCATCGTTATACCCCATCCCAAAAGCCTAACATCGCCAACACTCACACCAACAAGACAAGGATCACTGGGTTATCTTGAGATGGTTTCGGGGCTTAGTGTCCCCGCGGCCCGGTCTTGGACCAGGCCTCCACCCCCAGGAAGCAGCCCGTAACAGCTGACTAACTCCCAGGTACCTATTTACTCCTAGGTAAGAGGTGCATCAAGGTGAAAGAAATTCTGTCCATGGTTTCTCGCCGGCGCCCGGGATCGAACCCGGGACCACAGGATCACGCGTCTAGTGTTCTGTGCGCTCAGCCGCCGGCTCCCGCTGGGTATCATTAAGATAAGACAGATACCCATGCCAAATTGATTTTGTTTCACAACAGGTACTTAACCAATTAGAAATCCCCTAACTGCCCTTACCATGATCTCAGCGCTGGTCTAGAACAGCTCCAATGCATTTCTGCTGGGCCAGATCTAACTGCTTTTAGGGGACCCGAGTCTAAACCAGCTAAAAGAAAATACGTGAAAATATTCCCATATAATCGTGAAAATACGGAAATATTCCCCCCCTATAAAGCTCATATATCTCCCTCACAATGAATTAAGCGGTTTTAAAGTGGCGTTGTTGGGGTTTAGAACGAATTCTTGCGGTAAGAGTTCGTATATGAGTGAACGCAGTGAAGGAGAGGAAATATGATTAATCTGGAGTCTCGTAAGTGATGCTCTCAAAGGCTCAGTGCGTTGAGGCAATTTCTCATAACGGTCTATAAGCGGCGTTCCTGAAGAACTCGGCCGGCAATTGACGGATCCAATTTCAAGTGTGAGATTCCCTAGTTTGTGAAGGGGTGAAATGTTTCACTTATAGCGAGACCCGGTGCTAGTGAGACCAGGTGCTAGCGAGACCAGGTGCTAGCGAGACCAGGTGCTAGCGAGACCAGGTGCTAGCGAGACCAGGTGAGAAGTAGGTGAGAGGCAGGCGAGAAGCAGGCGATGGAATAATTACCAATTTGAAGCTCATGAGGTCATGGCACCATTCTGCTTGACCCTGTTTATCGTGGAGGGTTTGTTTGTCAACCTTATTGATTGCGCTGTGGTTGTTCTTGTTGTACACACACACACACACACACACACACACACACACACACACACACACACACACACACACACACACACACACACACACAGTAGAAATTGACGAAATGTTCACATTTTTCTTTCTCTCGAAATGGTCAGATAAAGAAAAAGACTTGGGGGTTGATATCACGCCAGACCTGTCTCCTGCAGCCCATATCGAGAGGATAACATCAGCGGCATATGCCAGGCTGGCCAACATACGAACGGCATTCAGAAACTTGTGTAAGGAATCACTCAGAACTTTGTATACCACATATGTCAGACCAATCCAGGAGTATGCAGCCCCAGCATGGAGTCAATATCTAGGCAAGGATAAGACTAAACTGGAAAAGGTTCAAAGGGTTGCCACCAGACTAGTACCCGAGCTGAGAGGTATGAGCTACGAGGAGAGACTACGGGAATTAAACCTCACTTCGCTGGAAGACAGAAGAGTTAGGGGGACATGATCACCACATTCAAGATTCTCAAGGGAATTGATAGGGTAGATAAAGACAGGCTGTTTAACACAAGTGGAAACTACGCACACTACGCACTAGGGGACACAAGTGGAAACTGAGTGCCCAAATGAGCCACAGAGATATTATAAAGAACTTTTTTAGTGTCAGAGTGGTTGACAAATGGAATTCATTAGGAAGTGATGTGGTGGAGGCTGACTCCATACATAGTTTCAAGTGTAGATATGATAGAGCCCAATAGGCTCAGGAACCTGTTCACCTGTTGATTGACAGTTGAGAGGCGGGACCAAAGAGCCAGAGTTCAACCCCCGCAAGCACAATTAGGTGAGTACACACACACACACACACACACACACACACACACACACACACACACACACACACACACACACACACACATTATTCAAGATTTGAGTGCCAGGATAAATTACTTGAATGCTTGGATAAAGGCCTCACGTGTCAGAATAGATGACTCGCGTGCATGGATAAGTGATACACACATGCCAGGATAAATGACTGGTGGGCCAGGATAAGTGACACACACATGCCAGGATAAATGACTGGTGGGCCAGGATAAGTGATACACACATGCCAGGATAAATGACTGGTGGGCCAGGATAAGTGACACACACATGCCAGGATAAATGACTGGTGGGCCAGGATAAGTGATACACACATGCCAGGATAAATGACTGGTGGGCCAGGATAAGTGACACACACATGCCAGGATAAATGACTGGTGGGCCAGGATAAGTGATACACACATGCCAGGATAAATGACTGGTGGGCCAGGATAAGTGATACACACATGCCAGGATAAATGACTGGTGGGCCAGGATAAGTGATACACACATGCCAGGATAAATGACTGGTGGGCCAGGATAAGTGACACACACATGCCAGGATAAATGACTGGTGGGCCAGGATAAGTGATACACACATGCCAGGATAAATGACTGGTGGGCCAGGATAAGTGACACACACATGCCAGGATAAATGACTGGTGGGCCAGGATAAGTGATACACACATGCCAGGATAAATGACTGGTGGGCCAGGATAAGTGACACACACATGCCAGGATAAATGACTGGTGGGCCAGGATAAGTGATACATGCCAGGATAAATGACTGGTGGGCCAGGATAAGTGACACACACATGCCAGGATAAATGACTGGTGGGCCAGGATAAGTGACACACACATGCCAGGATAAATGACTGGTGGGCCAGGATAAGTGACACACACATGCCAGGATAAATGACTGGTGGGCCAGGATAAGTGATACACACATGCCAGGATAAATGACTGGTGGGCCAGGATAAGTGACACACACATCCCAGGATAAATGACTGGTGGGCCAGGATAAGTGATACACACATGCCAGGATAAATGACTGGTGGGCCAGGATAAGTGACACACACATGCCAGGATAAATGACTGGTGGGCCAGGATAAGTGATACATGCCAGGATAAATGACTGGTGGGCCAGGATAAGTGACACACACATGCCAGGATAAATGACTGGTGGGCCAGGATAAGTGACACACACATGCCAGGATAAATGACTGGTGGGCCAGGATAAGTGACACACACATGCCAGGATAAATGACTGGTGGGCCAGGATAAGTGATACACACATGCCAGGATAAATGACTGGTGGGCCAGGATAAGTGACACACACATGCCAGGATAAATGACTGGTGGGCCAGGATAAGTGATACACACATGCCAGGATAAATGACTGGTGGGCCAGGATAAGTGATACACACATGCCAGGATAAATGACTGGTGGGCCAGGATAAGTGACACACACATGCCAGGATAAATGACTGGTGGGCCAGGATAAGTGATACACACATGCCAGGATAAATGACTGGTGGGCCAGGATAAGTGATACACACATGCCAGGATAAATAAAACAAAATATGGCTTCTCCCTCCCCGACGCATTAATCAAGGAGGGCCGCAGTGCTGTTGTGGCTCCCATGACACATACAGTTATGACCTGTATCTTCATGACACACACACAGGATCCGGCAAGGGGCTACGGCCCCTGACACACGCCCCCCCCCCCCCCCGCCCCCTCTCGCCTGACAAATCTTAACACAGATGCCTCTCACTATCACTCAGCAAATAGTTACACCCTTCACTATCCTGCATAATCACGTTAAACTTTCAAATCACGTCCATCTCGAAAATTTGTGAAAATCGAATTTGAAAACAGGTTTCGGCTTCAATCTGTTTCGTCGCGTGTGGAATAATACCCCATTTGTGCTCCCGCATGTCGTAAATGGTTCATGAATACCACCTTGCTAGTCTCTGCCCGTCTCGTAACTTTCTGCCAATACACCATCCACTCTTGTCGGTACGTCGATGGACTCGCTTCTTGCGGGCCGGCGTTCGATCCCCGATGGTCCAAATGGTTACGTACTATTCCTTCCCTCTGTCCTATCCCAGATCCTTGTCCTAAGACAACTATCACGTGCGAAATAGTCAGACTGTCTTAGTGTATTCTCCCGATACTGTCCACCTTTCTTTGCACAACAAAGGTGGGGCAGGACATTCTTGCATCGCATTGTTCGCCAAACAGCAAGGAAGGCTTAAGGTACAGTAATTATCAGATGGAAAAGCTACGCCATTTAGACTATTTAGCACCCGGTAGGGATATGAGAACGAGGAGCTGGGATATGAGGAAGGGATGAATGAACCGTGTTTTGTTAAACACTGTTCATTCACTTGGACCACCGGGGAGTGAATGTCCTGGTCTGTGAGATAGCAGGTCTGGGTGTGTGTTCTGTTGACGTCCTGGTCTGTGAGATAGCAGGTCTGGGGGGGGTGTTGTGTTGACGTCCTGGTCTGTGAGATAGCAGGTCTGGGTGTGTGTTGTGTTGACGTCGTGGTCTGTGAGATAGCAGGTCTGGGTGTGTGTTCTGTTGACGTCCTGGTCTGTGAGATAGCAGGTCTTGGCGGTGTTCTGTTGACGTCCTGGTCTGTGAGATAGCAGGTCTTGGCAGTGTTCTGTTGACGTCGTGGTCTGTGAGATAGCAGGTCTTTGGGGTGTTGTGTTGGCGTCTTGGTCTGTGAGATAACAGGTCTTATTACTTAGTAGTTAGCAACTTAGAACTCCAACCCACCTGAAGCAATAATACTCTAGAGAGGGAATTTATGTGAGGAGGAGCAGGAGAAGAGAATAAGAGAAGCAGGAGAGACGGAGATGGAAGGGAGGACTAAGGAGGAGGAAGCATTCATGGGACGAGTGCAGGAGGGAGGACTACATGGAGGAATGGCTGGCCTCCAGGCGCTGCTGGGGACTCCGAAGGTGGAATATAAATGAGAAAGTTTGTGAGATGTTTTATGTGAGATTCCATGAAGATGCGAGAGAGAGAGAGAGAGAGAGAGAGAGAGAGACGGAAACTGAGCAAGAGTCCTTTATCAGTCATCGTTGCAGTATTGTTGTGGTAGTCCTTCCGTGCCACACCATACTACCACTCCAACCTTCCGTGCCACACCATACTACCACTCCAACCTTCCGTGCCACACCATACTACCACTCCAACCTTCCGTGCCACACCATACTACCACTCCAACCTTCCGTGCCACACCATACTACCACTCCAACCTTCCGTGCCACACCATACTACCACTCCAACCTTCCGTGCCACACCATACTACCACTCCAACCTTCCGTGCCACACCATACTACCACTCCAACCTTCCGTGCCACACCATACTACCACTCCAACCTTCCGTGCCACACCATACTACCACTCCAACCTTCCGTGCCACACCACACTACCACTCCAACCTTCCGTGCCACACCACACTACCACTCCAACCTTCCGTGCCACACCATACTACCACTCCAACCTTCCGTGCCACACCATACTACCACTCCAACCTTCCGTGCCACACCATACTACCACTCCAACCTTCCGTGCCACACCATACTACCACTCCAACCTTCCGTGCCACACCATACTACCACTCCAACCTTCCGTGCCACACCATACTACCACTCCAACCTTCCGTGCCACACCATACTACCACTCCAACCTTCCGTGCCACACCATACTACCACTCCAACCTTCCGTGCCACACCATACTACCACTCCAACCTTCCGTGCCACACCATACTACCACTCCAACCTTCCGTGCCACACCATACTACCACTCCAACCTTCCGTGCCACACCATACTACCACTCCAACCTTCCGTGCCACACCATACTACCACTCCAACCTTCCGTGCCACACCATACTACCACTCCAACCTTCCGTGCCACACCATACTACCACTCCAACCTTCCGTGCCACACCATACTACCACTCCAACCTTCCGTGCCACACCATACTACCACTCCAACCTTCCGTGCCACACCATACTACCACTCCAACCTTCCGTGCCACACCATACTACCACTCCAACCTTCCGTGCCACACCATACTACCACTCCAACCTTCCGTGCCACACCATACTACCACTCCAACCTTCCGTGCCACACCATACTACCACTCCAACCTTCCGTGCCACACCACACTACCACTCCAACCTTCCGTGCCACACCATACTACCACTCCAACCTTCCGTGCCACACCCACTCCAACCTTCCGTGCCACACCATACTACCACTCCAACCTTCCGTGCCACACCATACTACCACTCCAACCTTCCGTGCCACACCATACTACCACTCCTGCCACACCATACTACCACCACCTTCCGTGCCAACCTTCCGTGCCACACCATACTACCACTCCAACCTTCCGTGCCACACCATACTACCACTCCAACCTTCCGTGCCACACCATACTACCACTCCAACCTTCCGTGCCACACCATACTACCACTCCAACCTTCCGTGCCACACCATACTACCACTCCAACCTTCCGTGCCACACCATACTACCACTCCAACCTTCCGTGCCACACCATACTACCACTCCAACCTTCCGTGCCACACCATACTACCACTCCAACCTTCCGTGCCACACCATACTACCACTCCAACCAATTGGAGTGGTAGTACAGCAAAAAATATATGCAATGATCTCAGCAGGATTCGAACCTGCAAGACCGGGGGATCACCCCACCATTCAGGGCTTTGTTTCATACATTCCTGTGTATTATACACTTGAAAATGATTTTTATTGCATCTTCCTTGAGTGAGTGAGTGAGTGAGTGAGTGAGTGAGTGAGTGAGTGAGTGAGTGAGTGAGTGAGTGATCCCCCCCCTCCCCATCGATAGCATTATTTATTTATCTTTTATTCATCTGTAACTCCCTTCATCTTTGTCTCGTGAAATCTAGTCATTGGCTTTTTAGATCTCCGGCAAAATCGTCGCTTTTCCACAGTCGCCGCATACTGATGTGTTCTTCCCTCCAACACAACTATAGTCTACTTTAGTCTGAGTTGGATTTCCTTCGCTTTTCTGTTCGGTTTCTTTGGGCTGCTCCTTGCTTGCTGCATGAACTGCTTCAGGCTTTATTGTATAACTTCTTTATCCATATTTTCTCCACAAAATTATTCACTACAATAAGCACTTATTAATGCGCTCGTATGCAATACGAGACAGACTCGAGTTCTTAAAATTCTATATTTGAGTTAGATTTAGCTCCTAGATGTTACAGTCGCTTACTGGTCATCTGGGAAGTAGAAGGAGGACGCAGTGAGATAGGTAGAGGTAGTGAGGTAGATAGAGGCTATGAAATTAGAGTTTGAAGAGACAGTGATATAGAGAATGTGAGATAGAGGAAGGTTGTGAGGTATGGTGAGACTGTGAGTTTACACGAGACAGATTTTACTAAAATGACTGAACAGAAAAAAAATAATTATGAGGATTATAGTGATTATCCAGTACGATTATATACCACATGGTAGGGATATGAGGACAAGGATCTGGGATAGGACGGAGGGAAAGGAATGGAGCCCAATCTATTTGGACGACCAAACAGTGTGGCACACCTGGTGGTGCTGGCACAACTAGGTGTGCCGGCACCACCAGGTGTGTCAGCACCACCAGGTGTGCCAGCACCACCAGGTGTGTCAGCACCACCAGGTGTGCCAGCACCACCAGGTGTGCCGGCACCACCAGGTGTGCCGGCACCACCAGGTGTGCCAGCACCACCAGGTGTGCCAGCACCACCAGGTGTGCCAGCACCACCAGGTGTGCCGGCACCACCAGGTGTGCCGGCACCACCAGGTGTGTCAGCACCACCAGGTGTGCCGGCACCACCAGGTGTGCCAGCACCACCAGGTGTGCCGGCACCACCAGGTGTGCCGGCACCACCAGGTGTGTCAGCACCACCAGGTGTGCCGGCACCACCAGGTGTGCCAGCACCACCAGGTGTGCCGGCACCACCAGGTGTGCCGGCACCACCAGGTGTGTCAGCACCACCAGGTGTGCCGGCACCACCAGGTGTGTCAGCACCACCAGGTGTGCCGGCACCACCAGGTGTGTCAGCACCACCAGGTGTGCCGGCACCACCAGGTGTGTCAGCACCACCAGGTGTGCCGGCACCACCAGGTGTGCCAGCACCACCAGGTGTGCCAACACCACCAGGTGTGCCAGCATCACCAGGTGTGCCAGCACCACCAGGTGTGCCAGCACCACCAGGTGTGCCAGCACCACCAGGTGTGCCGGCACCACCAGGTGTGTCAGCACCACCAGGTGTGCTGGCACCACCAGGTGTGTCAGCACCACCAGGTGTGCCAGCACCACCAGGTGTGCCGGCACCACCAGGTGTGTCAGCACCACCAGGTGTGCCGGCACCACCAGGTGTGCCAGCACCACCAGGTGTGCCAACACCACCAGGTGTGCCAGCATCACCAGGTGTGCCAGCACCACCAGGTGTGCCAGCACCACCAGAGCTATGCGCTTGTGAGCGGGCTAAAAGCTGCCCAATCACAAGAACGAGGCTTTATTGCCCAACCGCTATAGTCACTTGAGCTCCTTGTTTCTGTATCTCCGGGTCTGTCCGGGTGCTTCTTGGAGGGGGGGGAGGGGGAAGGTCCGCAACACCCTCCTGTAGCCTTATTTATCACTGCCCAGGTCACAGGTCACAGCTCCTGAGTGGTCACCGCTATTAAACATACCTGAAAGTTAACACTATTGTAATCTATTCACTTCTTCACAACTACGAACCCAAATGTTATCTCTAGCGGCGCACCGGAAGGGATATCAAGATCACACACACTGGATATCTCATCAGTTTTTACGCACCGTAAACCAAAAAATCCTCACTACACACAAGGAAGGTCACCAATAATAAGGTAGGGAAGGTTCACTGGAAGGTTCACCATCACAGAGACGCTAGAGACAACGTGTATACAAGGTCACTGAGACGACTGTGGAGGGGGGACTAGCCAAGACTGGTCACTAGGCGGTGTGTGGTAGCCACGGTGGAGACTGTGGCAGGTAAGACACCAGGGGCATGACTGAGGGAAGACGGTGGTGGGGCGCAGGAGGATGTGGGGGAGGAGAGGGGGGGGTTTAGGGAGGTGGTGGTAGTGGTGGTGGGGAGTTATCATGAGGGTGGTGGGGGAAGCTTCCCGATCGTTACCTTGCATGACCAACACACACACAACAAAAGATCGGGGCGGGGGAAGGAAGGTTGTAGGGGGGGGGGGAAGCGGGGAGGGAAGAGTTAATGGTTCCACCTTCTCCCCACCTCATTTATTTCCTCCCCCCCCCCCTCCTTACCTCCCCACCGCCGTCTCGTGCTGCTCGCCTTCCCTCACCTCTCCCCTTTTCTAGGGTAATATTCAGCGTTTTGGTCCCTTCCTCCCTCACACAAGTGGTGTCCCTCCCTCACACAAGTGGTGTCCCTCCCTCACACAAGTGGTGTCCCTCCCTCACACAAGTGGTGTCCCTCCCTCACACAAGTGGTGTCCCTCCCTCACACACACAAGTCGTGACCCTCCCTCACACAAGTGGTGTCCCTCCCTCACACAAGTGGTCGTCCCTCCCTCACACAAGTCGTGACCCTCCCTCACACAAGTGGTGTCCCTCCCTCACACAAGTGGTGTCCCTCCCTCACACAAGTCGTGTCCCTCCCTCACACAAGTGGTGTCCCTCCCTCACACAAGTGGTGTCCCTCCCTCACACAAGTGGTGGTGTCCCTCCCTCACACAAGTGGTGTCCCTCCCTCACACAAGTGGTGTCCCTCCCTCACACAAGTGGTGTCCCTCCCTCACACAAGTGGTGTCCCTCCCTCACACAAGTGGTGTCCCTCCCTCACACAAGTGGTGTCCCTCCCTCACACAAGTCGTGACCCTCCCTCACACAAGTGGTGTCCCTCCCTCACACAAGTCGTGACCCTCCCTCACACAAGTGGTGTCCCTCCCTCACACAAGTCGTGACCCTCCCTCACACAAGTGGTGTCCCTCCCTCACACAAGTCGTGTCCCTCCCTCACACAAGTCGTCTATATCACCATAGCCAATAGTGATATATAGTAATTTTCATTGACAGGTCACGCCATTGGGCTTTCTTTGCAACCTATTTACTGCTAGGTGAACAGGTGCATCAGGTGAAAAGAAACGTTGTTCACACGCTCTGTCCTTCCAAAAAAATTGCACTTCCGAGCATCGATTGTGAAACGATGACTTAGACCACTGCACCACAGGCAGGTCAGTGATCTTTACGTCACATGTTTCTCTGCTCCCCTCCTTCTTTCATACCTCCCTCCTGTTTCCCCTGCCCACCTGTCCACCTGTTTCCCCTTCCCTCCTGTCCACCTGACCTCCTCTTTTATCCTAATCTCCCCAACTTCCTCCCTACACATGAGTGAGGGGAGAGTGGAAAAGAAAGACAAAAGAAGACGAGGGAATTTGCGACTATGGAAAAGAAAATGGGGTTAAGGAGCGGAAGGGAATGTCGAGAAAAGTGAACGAGAGCTCAGAAGAGAAAATGAGAGATAAGCAAATCCTGAAGAAAGATAGGAGAAACTGAGAATGCGAATTACATTAAATGGGAAGAAAACAATAGATAGAGTGGAGATTGAGAGAGAGAGAGAACGGTACATAGAAATACTGATAACTTCAGTAAGAATCTGTTAGTGAGAGAGAGAGAGAGAGAGAGAGAGAGGTGTCAACTGGACACGAGGGAGCAAGGTCGCGTGTTGGGGAACCTCTGGCATGCAACATGGTTCCCCTACCCAGCCACCAACCATGTCTCTCTCTCTCTCTCTCTCTCTCTCTCTCTCTCTCTCTCTCTCTCTCTCTCTCCCAGTCTGTCTGTCTTTCTCTAAATGCAATAAAGATATATATTGTATTGCAACAAGCAAATGATGTTAGATTACTAATATAAAAAATTCTGCCGTATTTTTAGTATATAAAGGAAATAAGGGAAAAATACAAAAATAAATAATTTCATGGCTGAATTGTGACACCATAATACAGTACGTATAAAAGCTATTAATGATCAGCATGATTTATGACCTCAAGTTAATCATAAATTTTATGTTCCATTACTAAACTGTTGCAAATATTACTAAATATTACAAATATTACTGTTCCATTGTTGTTCCAACTGGAGTCTGGTGGAACACCATCCGGGAGTCCGGTGGAACAAGAGAGATTAACACGCACGGTTAAGTGTTCACAGTGCCCCAATGTACTTATCAAATGAGATACACTTAGCGCTTGAAATACACCAAGTGCTCGGGATACGTTAAGTGCTTGAGACACGATAACAACTGAGATACGCTAAGTGCTTCCAGATACGCTAAGTGCTTCCAGATACGCTTAAAATGCGTTCGAGTTATAAGTAGGTCTCCATCCCTGCTAACACAAGTTACAATGGAATGATGCCAACAAGGCGAAGTCGTTATTTAAGTGTTAGGGCTGAAGCCTATCAACCTCTGGAGGGCTATTAAGGCCTCTGGAGGGTTACTAACGCCTCTGGAGGGTTGTTTTACTCCTTTGAAGGGTTATTAAGGCCTATTAACCTCTCGAGGGTTATTAAGATCTATCAACCTCTGGAGGGTTATTAACGTCTATCAACCTCCGGAGGGTTATTAAGGCCTATCAACCACTAGGTGGTCATTAATGACTAGGTGTTCATATATACAGTAACCGCCGAGGCTCCCAAATCTGACAGGAAGGGAGGCCTGTTCCCACTGTGAGTCGCTGAGAGAAAGGTTGAGGGCTTTTTCTAGCATTGATTTCAGCAGGCTGTCATACTCTTCTAATTTAATATTATTGAACGATGGCGAACATCTTAGAAAGTAGGTCAGCCTGGGGAGGGACAAGCATCTGGTGATGAGGTAAAGTGCATCATGAGCATCGATGTCTTCAATCCTCTCTTCCATCCTCGCAAGGTCAGTGATCTTCTTACCCAGGACGTCGTTGATGACGTTCCCACCAAGAGGAGCACCTAGGAGTGTGTTGTCCTCAAGATTGGTTATGTGGATATCCGGCAAAACACTCTTTATTCGCTCTATTATGTGCTTGTTGGTGGAGGTTATTTCGCACTTGAGTTCAGAGTTTAGGAGTGACAGCTAGACTTGCTCCTTGCTCCTGAATTATTCTTATGTCGTCCAAGAGTGAGTCTGGGGAGCCGGCTAGAGTACCATCGTCCAAAAACCAAATGTTGAGCTCATTGGACAGGTTATCGGTAACTTCCTTGATGACTAGGCAGAGAAGAAGGAGCAAGGGGGTCACCCTGTTGGACACCTTCTTGTGATTCAGGTTCATGTTCCCCGAATAACAGAGTTAGGTCCTTGCTGTAACATGAGTGTACTAACGGGTAGAGGGAAGGAAAATATTGATGAACCGCACTGCATACTGCGTCCCTTCTTACCAGATTGAAAGCATATTAGAAATCCAGTTTTATCAGGGGGGTCTTCCGCTGTAATGTTGGCACTGTAGGCTCTAGAGGATCTAGCTGCATTATGTATATATATATATATATATATATATATATATATATATATATATATATATATATATATATATATATATATATATATATATATATATATATATATATATATATATATATATATATGACAGTGTCAGACCACGGAGGAAGAATTGAAACAAGAATTGAAACGTGATAATTTTCGTGATTTACACATATAAAATAAACAAAGTTTTTGAAGAAATGTCAGTGTATGAGAAGGAGAGAGACTATTGAAAAGCTTAAAAATAGGGACTAGAAGCCTTAGGACAAGTCATGGAACATAATCCAATTTTCTAGTTCACGGAATTGCCTGATTGAAGATATAGATGTCTAATTGTGTGTGTGTGTGTTTATGTGTGTTTGTGTGATAACGAAAATGTGTTAGCAGGTTTAAGCTCCAGCTCCTGAGGCCCGCCTTATCAGCTGTGGGATATGTATTGATGGGAATCCCGACTCTCCTGTTTCTTGTCATATCTCTTTTTAAGCCTAATTATTGCAAAAGCCTCAACTATCTCTCACAGTAGTCCAGCGTTTCTCATCTCCAAGCTGGGATTTCCAAGCTGGGATTTGAGGATTTGATTACTCGCTCCAGTTTCTCTTATTCCTTACGCGTTTTTAGATTTTATTTGTCTCTAGACCATGCTTAGACAAACTGTCCATCATTAAAACCCCATGAGATACAAAATACAACATATCCTTCCCACTCTCTGTCTCTCTTTCTCTGACAAGAGAGACATTGAACACTCTCTCTCTCTCTCTCTCTCTCTCTCTCTCTCTCTCTCTCTCTCTCTCTCTCTCTCTCTCTCTCTCTCTCTCTCTCTCTCTCTCTCTCTCTCTCTCTCTCTCTCTCTCTATGCTCCGTCTTCCTCTTCCAGGTCATCGGTTGACCTTTTTCTCTAATAAAAAAAACTTTCCATTTAAAAGCATAACAAAAAATCATACTCAATTTGGTGACTCGCAAAAATATTCGTATACACAAGATTGTTTGCTTGTTGGAACAAAGAAAAACTCGAATCTGTGCAACAGTAAAGAAGCTGAGAGTTGATTGGTTGCGCGCATAAGGGCAAAGGTGACCTCATTTGCATATTTTAATAAGCTTTTTCCGGGTTTAGGTAAACATTCGTTTTATCTTGCATCTGAATTTAAATATTACTGAGTTCGGGAAAAATTTAGTTATAGAAAAAATGTTTACACGAAGCAATAAAAATATCTATTAAACAAATTTTGCTGATTTACATAGATGATGGTGAGGTGAATAGAACTAATGTGGATGTGATTTTTAACATTAAACAATGACTATAAATATTTATAATATCTATAATATCTATATGTCTGTCCGTTTGTCTGCATTGAAGAGATGGAAAAAGATTTAGTAAATGCAATACTTAGAGCAGCAAATCACTCCATCCACAAGAAGAAAACAATTACCCAACCACATAAAGAACATTGGTCTATTTTGTGATAGGATCAAAGAACTACATCACAGACTAAATTGTGCACGATAATATTTCAGAAGAGTCAGCTAATCTGGAACCCAAGAACTGGAACTCAAAAAGAAGAGAACCGAAGCTAATCTGGAACTTCTTAGAGCTGTCCGAGATCATGTGCATGAAGAAATAGCAAACATCAAAGAAGAAAAATGGCTCGAGTGGTGTGCCAAGCTAAATCAGCATACATCCTTGGGCGACATCTGGAGGCAGATCAACAAGGCCAAAGGAAAATCGACTCCTGCTCCGCCCCGTCATGTTCATCCAGAGCAAGAAGCAGAAAGAATGGCCCTTAATCGAATTGAATGGAAAGCCAATCCACTGCACCAAAATATGTTTGCTTACACAAAAGGTGTTGGAGCCACAGAATGCCTTACCTCCCTCCTGGATCAGAACAATGACAAACCTGGAATCCTTATTTTTGTGGACTTAGAAAAAGCCTTCAGGCTAGCCAATGCCCCATACATGAGGGAAGCAAGACTTGTCACCTCTTTCTCGCATGGTATAGCAGGTATTATGAACAGACCACTAAGTATGTATTAAAGGCAGCTCAGTAAACATCTACAAAAGATACTTGATGAACCTGATGGTGTTGCCAGTTGTATTGCGAAGTGCAAGGACCAACACTGGTAGATCAGGTCATCAGACAGAGACTACATCGAGGGAACAATGTTCTCCGGACTGTCAACAATGCATGAGGTACTCCAAAGTGAGAATAGGCTGTACTGAAGAGAACTTTTCCCCCAGTAAAGGTTATATCAAATCATTTCGTTTTCACAAACAAAATATTACCTTCAATTAGTTCTGCTTGGTGTTGCTCTACAACCTAACAGTTCTAGTTAGACACAAGTATGATATAGTTGTTATTGTTGTGTTTAACATCATAAGCATCCTCGTGTTGTGATTACTGCCAGGTATGATCTTCATCTTATACCACGCTAGTCTTCCTCATGTGTCAGTGTCAATGTGAACATTACACTAGAGATGACTTCCCAGGTCACGATTACTCACCTGTGTGTGTGTGCGTGTGTGTGTGTGTGTGTGTGTGCGTGTGTGTGTGTGTGTGAGTGTGTGTGTGTGTACTCACCTAGTTGTGCTTGCGAGGGTTGAGCTTCGGCTCCTTGGTCCCGCCTCTCAATCGTCGATCTACTGGTGTACAGATTCCTGAGTCTACTGGGCTCTGTCATATCTACATTTGAAACTGTGTATGGAGTCAGCCTCCACCACATCACTTCCTTGTGCATTCCATTTACTAACTCCTCTGACACTGAAAAAGTTCTTTCTAACGTCTCTGTGGCTCATTTGGGTACTGTGTGTGTGTGTGTGTGTGTGTGTGTGTACTTACCTAGTTGTGCTTGCGGGGGTTGAGCTCTGGCTCTTTGGTCCCGCCTCTCAACTGTCAATCAACTGGTGTACAGGTTCCTGAGCCTATTGGGCTCTATCATATCTACACTTGAAACTGTGTATGGAGTCAGCCTCCACCACATCACTTCCTAATGCATTCCATTTGTCAACTACTCTGACACTGAAAAAATTCTTTCTAATGTCTCTATGGCTCATTTGAGCACTCAATTTCCACCTGTGTCCCCTAGTGCGTGTGCCCCTGGTGTTAAATAGTCTGTCTTTATCTACCCTATCAATTCCTCTGAGAATCTTGTATGTGGTGATCATGTCCCCCTAACTCTTCTGTCTCCCAGTGACGTGAGGTTTAATTCCCGTAGTCTCTCCTCGTAGCTCATACCCCTCAGTTCGGGTACTAGTCTGGTGGCAAACCTTTGAACCTTTTCCAGCTTAGTCTTATGCTTGACTAGATATGGACTCCATGCTGGAGCCGCATACTCCAGGATTGGTCTGACATATGTGGTATACAAAGTTCTGAATGATTCCTTACACAAGTTTCTAAAGGCCGTTCTTATGTTAGCCAACCTGGCATATGCCGCTGATGTTATCCTCTTGATATGGGCTTCAGGGGACAGGTCTGGCGTGATATCAACCCCCAGGTCTTTCTCTCTCTCTCTGACTCTTGAAGTATTTCATCTCCCAAATGATACCTTGTATCTGGTCTCCTGCTCCCTACACCTATCTTCATTACATTACATTTGCTTGGGTTAAACTCTAACAACCACTTGTTCGACCATTCCTGCAGCTTGTCCAGGTCTTCTTGAAGCCTCAAGCTGTCCTCCTCTGTCTTAATCCTTCTCATAATTTTGGCGTCGTCAGCAAACATTGAGAGGAATGAGTCTATACCCTCTGGGAGATCATTTACGAGTACAGAGCCCTATATCAGAAACAGGATAGGTCCGAGTACAGAGCCCTGTGGGAGGCTTTCCACTGGTGACTTCACGCCAATCTTTGTCACCTGATCATAGAATTCTATTAAGCCACCATGATTTACCCTCCCTGAACCCATGTTGATGGGTTGTTACGAAGTCCATTCTCTCCAGATATGTTACTGTTTTTTTCTCACAATCTTCTCCATCATTTTGCATGGTATAGAAGTAAGGACACTGGCCTGTAGTTCAGTGCCTCTCACCCGTTCTAAGTTTGATCACCAGTTCCTTCACTGTTGTTTTCCTCCTGATGTGACTGTGGAGTAGCTTTGGTTCGGTCTTGGCTTTATTAGCTGTATCATTTTCATACTTTTTCTCAGTTTCTCTTCTGACACTAACATACTCATTCCTGGTTCTCTGGTATCTCTCTCTGCTTTCTGGTGTTCTGTTATTTCGGAAGTTTGTCCACACCCTTTTGTTCAGTCCCTTTGCTTCCATACATGCCCTATTAAACCATGGATTCTTCTTTTGCTTCTCGGTTTTTCCTTTCGGGCCGGGATAAACCTGCTTATTGCCTCCTGACACTTTTTGGTGACATCAATCAACAGGTGTACAGATTCCTGAGCCTATCGGGCTCTGTCATATCTACACTTGAAACTGTGTATGGAGTCAGCCTCCACCACATGTGTGTGTGTGTGTCATAGTAATGAAGTTGCTGGGATATCAAGTGTAGTTTGTTTACCTATACTTGATATCCCTCCACTTTCATTATCCTCTCCTCCGCCTCCTCCTTCTCTGGCCAAGTTAGTTATGTCAATATACATGTTGGATCATTCTTCATGTCAACTCAGGCCGCGCCAGTAACCTTCCCTCTCCACGTTTAATTCCTGTATTCAGTTCCTCCGTTCTTTCAATCCTCAGTCGTTCTCATTCAGTACGCATTGTTCTCATGGAGTGCTTATACAACGGTTCTCACCCAGTATGAATTGGATGAGTTCCAATTGATTGGAACTCATTATTGTTCTCTATTGTTCTCATCCAGTTTGTGTGGCCCATTATATTCATCCCACATTAATTTTGTTTAAAACTCACCTAATATTAAAGTATGCTAGACTGAAAAGCCAAATAATAATAACGCAGTAATATAAAACATGAAGCGAGTTTTGCTTTCAGACGGTATAGAAAGCTGCTGCTTTTGTTGGCGGAATTAAATGATCGACTTTACAACCCAAATATTTGGTTTGCTTTATGTGAGTCTCGGGTTAACGATATAAGGTTGTCGCGAGTCGTTGAATTAAATTCCAACTAAACTGAATCAGCTTCTAATTGCTTTGGAAGTGGGTTAAAATCTGGGGGAAGATTTTTATAATGACAGATCCTAAAATATATATAATATAGTGATGTATAAAAAAGGTGGGTTCGGTATAGAAGAGGTTATAGGGAAGTTAGAATTATTATTATAGAGGTTATTATTATAGAGGTTATTATATTATTATTATAGAGGTTATAGGGAAGTTAGAATTGTTCAAATAGTCAATTCATATCACAATCTTGACAAATCTTAACATAGTTTGTCTCCTAAATATATACATGAGATAACACCGTTAACAATCGTGTTAAGAAAAATTTGTTGACTATACATTGCGCCTAGTTTGAACTCTTTCTAACTTACTATAAATAACATTGGTAACGGGGACAGGATATTGAAGCCTGCGGTAGTTGGATGGAATCTGTTTACAGCAGGTTACGCAGCAGCCAATAAGGATTACTCACTGACAGTGATTACTTCCACGCTAGTTAGAGGGGGGGGGTGTAGGCCATTAAACTGACTTCAGCTGCTGCTGTGTTTACCACGCTCGAGCTCAGCGGAAAACTTTACTGTCGACAATATTTGAGCTCATACATTATGTGAAGTCATTTGCATTTTATTTTTAGAAGTTCATTTTATTCCATTTAGTAAAAAATTTGCTTTGAAATGTTGCCATCCAACCCAGTCGAAAAC
>NW_025564297.1:25000-36807 GCF_020424385.1 Procambarus clarkii
CTGAAGATAGTGTGAAGGTAGAACAAAGGAAACGCGAGGTGCGGCCGAGGGCAAAGGGGAGTCGAGAGGGGAGATGTCGAAACATTAGCAGGAAATGAGGCATCAAACTAGCAAGGGGAAAAAAGCGACAGAAATTGACATCCCGTAAAAACCTAATACATAAAGACAGAAAGAAAGAGAGAGAGAGAGAGAGAGAGAGAGAGAGAGAGAGATAAGAGAGAGAGAGGAGGGAGAGAGAGAGAGAGAGAGCGGAGAGAGGAGAGAGGGAGAGAGAGAGAGAGAGAGAGAGAGAGAGAGAGAGAGAGAGAGAGAGAGAGAGAGAGAGGAGAGAGAGGAGAGAGAGAGAGAGAGAGAGAGAGAGAGAGAGAGAGAGAGAGAGAGGAGAGAGAGAGGAGAGAGAGAGAGAAAGAGGAAACTTACTTACTTATGCTGCTTGTAAAGATGGTGAGTAACACCAGCTAGGGGGGGAGGGGAGGACTTTTCAAGTATTTACTCAACTCCTTACGAAACCTGTACATCTTTTCTCAATGATGGCGTATTTGTCTACGTGTATTAAGCAGTTCGTAAGCTCTGAAGAGCTTAGAGGTTGTATATGACAATAATAACCCTGCCTTGTGAAGTTTCCAGGCTCGTAGACTACTTTAATAAATGTAAACAAAGCCGTCATCGTTCAGGAATGTAGAGGTTTCGTACATTCCGTATCCCCCAGTCCCGGATTTCGTTCGTATCTCCAGTCCCCGTGGCGAAGTGGTAACACACTCGCCTGGCGTTTCTCGAGTGCTTTAGCCTGGGTTCGTATACCATGGCAGGGAAGGATATTTTCTAGCCGTCAATCCCTAACTGAAGTCTCTGTTCACCCAACAGTAAAATGGGGGACCTGGGGCCAGATTCACGAAAGCACTTACGAACGTGTACATCTTTTCTCAATCTTTGGCACCTTTTTTTCCAATTATTTAACAGTTAATGAGCTCCGAAGCACCAGGAGGCTGTTTATAACAATAACAACAGTTGAAAGGGAAGTTTTCATGCTTGTAAACTGTTTTATAAATGTAACCAAAGCCGTCAAAGATTGAAGAAAGATGTACACGTTCGTAAGTGCTTTCGTGAATCTGGCCCCAGGTTGTTAAAGGATTTGGCGGGTCGTATTCCAGGGAACATAGGATTAAGGACCTGCCCGAAACGCTCCGTGTACTAGTGGCTGTACAAGAATGTACAGCCACTATAATATATATATATATATATATATATATATATATATATATATATATATATATATATATATATATATAGATATATATATATATATATATATATATATATAATATACAACAAATAAAACTATGAGAGAGAAATGAGGGGGAGATGGATGAAGGAGATAACAGATAAACAGTAATTTGTAATAAATGGGAGGAAACGATGAAGAAACAGAGTTAAATGTATTTACGAACATGAATGAGAAGCAAAAAGGCCGTTTTAAAAGACTGGAAAGAAATAGTGCAAAACTTGTGATGCAAAATAGACTGGCAGTGAGGAATTAGTATCTGAATGAGGGAGGGGCCTGGATGTTGGGGGGGGGAGTCCAGGTCCACCACAGAACACCTCCACCACAGAACACCTCCACCACAGAACACCTCCACCACAGAACACCTCCACCACAGAACACCTCCACCACAGAACACCTCCACCACAGAACACTTCCACCACAGAACACCTCCACCACAGAACACCTCCACCACAGAACACCTCCACCACAGAACACCTCCACCACAGAACACCTCCACCACAGAACACCTCCACCACAGAACACCTACACCACAGAACACCTCCACCACAGAACACCTCCACCACAGAACAAGACCTCAAAGATGGGTATATTGGCCACTCCGAGATGGCTGAAGGACGAATGAGCAGTGGATACCTCCCACTCACAGTGAGTGGGAGACAGTGGAGGATGCCTCCCACTCACAGTGAGTGGGAGACAGTGGAGGATGCCTCCCACTCACAGTGAGTGGGAGACAGTGGAGGATGCCTCCCACTCACACTTGCCACAGTTGCCACGAGAAGGAGGCAACAAATCCGGAGTCAATACATATGTTGAATGGCAAATTTGGTAGGAGAAACTGGACAAGGGCCCGCACATGCACGCGTCATCTGCCGCCCGACGTTCAACACCCTTGGGGCGTCTTTTCACCCTCTCGCCTCTGTGTCCCCTAACCTTTCATCCCTTTATCGCTAGCCCTTATCTTTCCCCTCACACGCGTGTCATTTCCGCCTTCTGGCTTCTTCCCTCGGCCGACCCCTCACCTTCGTAACATAATATTGTTTCTTGAGGCAACTCCTCATGTCGTTTTTATGTTATCTCCCCTTAGTTCTTGTTATCTCTCCTGTGTCTCTCCCCTCAGTCCCTGTTACCTCTCCTGTGTCTCTCCCCTCAGTCCCTGTTACCTCTCCTGTGTCTCTCCCCTCAGTTCTTGTTATCTCTCCTGTGTCTCTCCCCTCAGTCCCTGTTATCTCCCCTGTGTCTCTCCCCTCAGTCCCTGTTATCTCTCCTGTGTCTCTCCCCTCAGTCCCTGTTATCTCTCCTGTGTCTCTCCCCTCAGTCCCTGTTATCTCTCCTGTGTCTCTCCCATCAGTCCCTGTTATCTCTCCTGTGTCTCTCCCCTCAGTCCCTGTTATCTCTCCTGTGTCTCTCCCCTCAGTCCCTGTTATCTCTCCTGTGTCTCTCCCATCAGTCCCTGTTATCTCTCCTGTGTCTCTCCCATCAGTCCCTGTTATCTCTCCTGTGTCTCAACTCCGTATAAAAGTGTCTCTTGCCAGGCGTCCAAAACAAAACAATAATTTCAACTCATTCGAAATTGCAGCTCATTCGCAAAAGAGTCCATGTGGACGCAGTTCTCGTCCTACGGTAATTTTGAGGGTTAGTTCTTTTTCAATTCTTCCCTATCGGGATTTGTTTATCCCACAGTAAGGTTCACGGTCTTCGAAACTATCCAGCATTCTTTCCAGCAGAGGAAATCAGTTCCGTGTTCCCGTTTGGGTCCGTCAATGTGGCGACGCCCAAGACCTCTTGTGTCACTTTAGCTTGATGCCTTATGTTACTCTAATTAAAGAATCAGGGTATTTAAATAGTAAACATTCACAGTGACGTCACAAGAACATTCACAGTGACGTCACAAGAACATTTACAGTGACGTCACAGGAACATTCACAGTGACGTCACAAGAACATTCACAGTGACGTCACAAGAACATTCACAGTGACGTCACAAGAACATTTACAGTGACGTCACAGGAGCATTTACAGTGACGTCACAAGAACATTCACAGTGACGTCACAAGAACATTTACAGTGACGTCACAGGAGCATTTACAGTGACGTCACAAGAACATTCACAGTGACGTCACAAGAACATTCACAGTGACGTCACAAGAACATTTACAGTGACGTCACAAGAACATTTACAGTGACGTCACAAGAATGTAGATCTATAAGAACGATATCGGTTCAGTAGGCAGTGGTGTTACAGTGCAGGAATGTGCGTACAATCCCATTGTAATAGTTTATCCTGATTAACATGTTTAAGAGTCGCTCTGATAAATTCTTAAACTGTTATATAGACTATATATAAACTGTTATATATAAACTGAACAAATATAGCAACTCGTAACTCGTTTCTTACGGATATATTGCCTCAGTGGCTTTTAAAACAAGAAAGAGATTTATCTACCAACAATAAGTTGTTTGTTGAGTCTAAATTGGTAACGTTAATCCAGTCAAGCTACTTTTTTAAGTACATCTGACTTATGCCTAGCTAACTTAACACAAGATCACCAGTTCTTAAATAATTTGGGAATTATTATTTTTTGTCTGTCTGCGTTGGTACGTAAGGGGGGGGGGAAACAAGAAGGGCAAAGAAATTATCTTCAGGAAATGGAATTCAGGTCAGCAACCTGTCCTCTCACCTAACACATCACATTTTGGAAGTAATCAACCATACCGTTAAAATTGTGGCATTTATTACAAACTAAGGCACCCTAACATTGACGTTTTCCCATTCCTCGGCCTTGAAAGACTTGGTGGGTAGCTAAGGTTCAAACGTTTCTGTCTGGACAGAAACTATTGCGTTTTTTAAGGAAGTTTGAAATAGTTACACAGCTTCTCAGTCGTCCAACCGCAGAAGCAGGTACTTAGGTTAATTATCCTAGCATCAATACAGGTTCTCAGGGTGTGGAGGAAGAGGTCAGAGCATAAATATTATTCACTGAAAACTAGAATCAGAAACTAAAATCAGAATCACAAAAATAAAACTGGTGACATGTTATGTATATTCGCCTTCACTACAGGACCATGTATACATTATTGTTATGCATCCTGACCTCTAAACTCAAGCACAATACTTTCAGGAACTCGAGGCTGCTCTCCAAGCCCTGGAAACAAGAGCCACAAACACACTCTCCTCAATTTACGATAAAACTCGCAAAACCTCAATTAACCCATCCAACTTCTCGGGGAACGCAGCGAAGTTCAATAACTACGAATCATCAATTTACTTAAGTGGCGGACTTTGGTGGGGTAAGAGCTTGATGGGAGATCCCGGCCCAAAAGTGGCAAAATAAACTATCCATGCATGGCTTCCAATTGCGTCGACATATCTTTGCGAGTCCGGCTTTCAACTCTTTTGCAAGTAAACACGAAGCAGTGAAGTAAATTGTAAGGTTAAAAATGACCTGCGTTGTGCCCTTTCAAGCACTCCTCCGCGTATCCAAGAATTGGCGAAGAAAAAGCAGTGAAATGTTTCTAATTGCCTGTAGTCTACACCTAAATAAACTGAATTACAACACCCTGGCATTCTACTGAACTTATCTGTTCAACTAAACCTTCCATTTAGTTTCTTAAGTAATTAGCAATACAAATAAAATTTCGTTTTATTTAAATTTTAAAATCCACCAACATTTTCTATTGCTATTAAATTTGTCAAACTCCACCACAAAAATGCTCCAAGTAATATACACAGACAAAGAATAAATAAAAGATTTTTCAGTATTATGCACCTTATTTGGAACGTTCCTTTCACGGCGGACAATCATGGTTATGGGACAATGGCACTCTGACGTAGGCTCAAGAGAACGCATGGGGAGACAAAACATGGGGGGGGGGAGGAATCCACTGCTCTATATTGTAACTAAACGATCTTCAACCCAGAATTATTACAGAAAACGAGAAACCCTCTTCAATAGAGTTTCTCTCTGGCTACGTAAACACTAAATTACAGAGCAGCAGATCCGAGGGTTATCTCTGTATTAATCTGGCATTCACAGGTGATATAATTATGTATAATTCATATGATGCAGTTACAATCCCGAGCCAACGGTATTACTTTGATGCTAAACTAAACAAAAATTGTATATATTCGTTTCATTTAATTAAAGAGTTATTGTGTAAGCGGCCATGTGATCAACAAGAGCCTGTGGTCACTGTAACAATCTGTAGTCACCAACGACCTCTTTAAGTACTGGTCCAGAAATGGACGAACAGAACACTGCCTTGGAGACGAGATGTGAGCCGGGCGCCTGGAGACGGAAACAAGTGAGGTCAAGGTTAGACAGTTGGTGAGAAGATAGCCATCTGTTCCTCCTCCCTCGCCGCCTCCCATCGCCCCTCTGTCACCTCTTCCTCCTCCCCCCCCCCCCTATCCTCTCTCTTACCCTCTCCCTCTTGTGTCACCTTCCTGCCAGGCACCTCCCTCCCTCTCCCTGTCCCTCTCCCTGTCACCTCTCTCACTCACCACCATTACCATCCCATCTGTTCTAGATGGTGAGAAGATAGCCATCTGTTCCTCCTCCCTCGCCGCCTCCCATCGCCCCTCTGTCACCTCTTCCTCCCCCCCCCCTATCCTCTCTCTTTCCCTCTCCCTCTTGTGTCACCTTCCTGCCAGGCACCTCCCTCCCTCTCCCTGTCCCTCTCCCTGTCACCTCTCTCACTCACCACCATTACCATCCCACTTCTTTAACTTGGTTGGTTTCCTAAAAACATTAGTGTTGAACCCATTGAGGTTATTCACTTTTACATCAAGAAACGACAATGAATTATCAACTTCACACTCTGCAGTAAACCGTATATTACTATGTTGTGCATTAAGATACTCTCTAAATGTCTCAATATGACACTGGTCCCTAAACAACAAAAAAATGTCATCTACATATCTCCTGTATAAGACTGGTTTAAAGGCCGAAGGACAATTATCAAGCCAATTTATTTCGTGAAAACTCAAAAAAGCATTAGCCAGTGCAGGACCTAAAGGACCTGCACTGGACCTCCATCTTTATGTTTAATAATATTTATTATAAACAAATTGATGGAGTAGCAATGGGGTCTCCTTTAGGTCCTGCACTGGCTAATGCTTTTTTGAGTTTTCACGAAATAAATTGGCTTGATAATTGTCCTTCGGCCTTTAAACCAGTCTTGTACAGGAGATATGTAGATGACATTTTTTTGTTGTTTAGGGACCAGTGTCATATTGAGAAATTTAGAGAGTATCTTAATGCACAACATAGTAATATACGGTTTACTGCAGAGTGTGAAGTTGATAATTCATTGTCGTTTCTTGATGTAAAAGTGAATAACCTTAATGGGTTCAACACTAATGTTTTTAGGAAACCAACCTTTACTGGTTTAGGTTTAAATTTTAATTCCTTTGTTCCTGATATTTTTAAGAAAAATGCTATTAACACTCTACTGAATAGGGCCTTTGTTTTATGTTCTAATTGGAATAACTTTGATCAGGAAATTAATTTTCTTGTGAAATTTTTTTCAAATAATGGTTATCCTGTGCATATGGTTTATACTTTTATAAGGAATTTCTTAAATAAGAAGTTTCACCCATCGTGTAGGATTACTACAGTGGAAAGGGATCTTATATATATTAAATTACCATTTTATGGCAGTATTACCTTTCTGTAAGGAGTCGTTTGAGGAGACTGTTGCAGCAGTGTTATCCTCAAGTAGACTTTAGATTTATTTTTGTCAACACAAATACCATTGGCTCTTATTTTAAATTTAAAGATAAAGTGCCTATCCCCTTGTGCTCAAATGTCGTATATATGTATAATTGTTCCAGCTGTAATGCTGGATATGTCGGGAGTTCCATTCGGAACTTTAAGATTAGGATACTTGAGCACCGGGATTATCTTTTAGGACTGGATTACCATTGTCTAAACCAGCATTTTCGGAGATTAGAAACCATTGTTATGAGTTTGATCATTCTCTGCTGGAATCTGATTTTAAAATTCTGGACACTTGTATGAATGGCCAGTCAGATTTGAGAGTAATGGAATCTTTATATATAAAGGAGCTGCGGCATCTGTTAAATAGCAACCTTTCAGCTGTTCAATTGTACACTGTATAGTGCACAGTAGGACCTGTAATTTGATTTTTAGTTTATTTTGGTAGTTTAATTTTGTTTAGTTTACCATGTCTTTGCCCTTTCTTACTTATTTCAAGTCTTAACATTGCACATTAATATAATCTTTTATTTAGGATATATAATACATTTTTTGGTATTTAATTTTATTTAATATTTGAGTTTTTTATACGATTTTGGTTAGTACTTTATAATTGTCGTTTATTCTGTTTGTATTTTACATACATTTTTTGTAGATTTTTAGTCATTATATAAATATTTGTTATAGTGTTTAGTATCTTTGTGTTAGGTATCAAGTTTCACTTCTGATCACTTCACGTAAGTTTAATAGAATGGTTTGTTTTAGTAGTTATAAATTTCATCTTGTAGTTTAATGGATTTTAAATTAGTTTTAATATATGTGACAGTTAATAAGTTTTATTTGTATTGATCACTTTAAGTGTTTTGTTTTTTAAGCATTTTCCTTTCTTTGATAGGCGATTATATTCAGTATGAGTTCTTTGTTTACCAGCTTTTTGATTGTGATTTCTGTTTTTTTCTTTTAGATCTGATGATGAATACGAGAAGTATTCGAAACGTTATGTTTTTTAAAGTAAAGATTCTGATACAAGATGTTCAGTATATCCCTGGTTTTCCTATTCATCTTAAAATATATATATATATATATATATATATATATATATATATATATATATATATATATATATATATATATATGTGTGTGTGTTTCAAAAGTATATATTACCATGAACATGAAGGAAAGGAGTGATGGCAATACTAGACCACAGCTGGAAGATCCAGCCTTCGGAGCTATAGCACATTACCTGTACACACGTCTAGGTGAGTGGCTGCTTCAGGGCCACATCATCTTGCTCCACCTTTCGACACCCATCTTGTCCAGTTAAAGATTCTTTCCTGCCTCGGGGACGCCAGGAATGGCACACATGCCGGATTTGTGGTAAGGCTTCTCCTCCGAGACGAGCACCGTGGGAGGGATACACTTTGGGGAACACTCTCAAGAGCCAAGAGCGACAGAAACAGCAGCGGAGGAAGGGGGGGTACACTCAGGGTACACTCTTTCAAGCGTGAGGGTTTGTTGACACTCTGGGGTTTCCTGGATATTCCAGGAGAATAACACCCAAACGAGGAGAAGTGGTGTTACTGCAAATGGTGGCAGATGGTGGCTAACGTCAACCAAATCTGACTTTTAAGCCTTCCTGGACACCAGTCAGAAAGCCAGAAATATTCCAACCAAATTGATGTACTGGAATGCAAGCCCCGCCCCCGTCCTCGGCAGTGCTGCTGACTACCAACAAGCACTATGAACCTGTGCTACTGTTGCACCGCCACAGCTGCACGACACTCGGTATTGGCGAGGGTTAGCGTGTTGTCAACGTCAGCTGCACGACACAGAGGCGTCGTGTGTGCTGTATGCACCAGGGAGTGGTAGCCATTAGAGAAGAGTTAAGCCTGGCAATGGCAGTCTGCCTTAGTGCAACGAACCCCATTATGCCAGTCTGTTGCAGTGGGCAGGTGGTGGTAGGAACCCCCTGTTATGGTGAGGACACACACACACACACACACACACACACACACACACACACACACACATACACGTGTGTGTATCCGGACCTACCAGACCTCCACAAGGTCTGGTAGCTGAGCGAACAGCGGGCAGGACTCGTAACTCTGTGGCCCGGGTTCGATTCCCGGTCCAGGCAGAAACAAATGGGCAAAATGTCTTTCACCCTGAATGCCCCTGTTACCTAGCAGTAAATAGGTACCTGGGTGTTAGATAGCTGTTACGGAGCTGCTTCCTGAGGGTGTGTGTGTTTGAAAAAAATAGTAGTAACAGTTAATTGACAGTTAAGAGACGGGCCGAGAGAGCAAAACTCAACCCCCACAAGCACAGCTAGGTGAATACACAACATACCCTCACACACAACATACCTTCACACACAACATACCCTCACACACAACATACCCTCACACACAACATACCCTCACACACAACATACCCTCACACACAACATACCCTCACACACAACATACCTTCACACACAACATACCCTCACATATTTAGCCTTCTGCATTTTTTTTATTCATATGTCCTTACGTTAACCCTTCTTCTTCTTCTTGCTTTCCTTCATACCATTTCTTACCTTCCCTCTTGTCTTGTAGTAACTCAATCTCTCTTAACTCAACGTGACAAGAGTCAAGCGCGGACCGGAACTCCGACCCTATCATTTCTTTCCGGATGTGTGGGGTTGGGTGCCACCTATGTCATCCCTTCGTGTGCCAACACTTGAAGGAGACTTGTGAGAGTTCAGCAGGAAACAGTCGAGAGGACGACACTCGCTCTGATAGTGGACACGTGATTCGTGAGGCGAGTTTCGCCGAAAGAGGTGAAAATCCCTTCACGCCCATAAAGCTGCTCCAGCGTCAGCTAAATTGAATATATTTCCTTTGAGCGAGGTGGATTTATTTCAAGGACTGACAATAGTGTGTTCCCAGAAGGCTGGGACTAGATATGTGCAGCTCACAAGGTTTAATGAGTAAATATTACCAGAGAGAAGTAAAGTGTCAGTTTTATTTGACCAGGAAACAAAGTGAGCAACGAAATAATTAAGTATCGCTGGGAACAAGAATCTCTCTCTCTCTCTCTCTCTCTCTCTCTCTCTCTCTCTCTCTCTCTCTCTCTCTCTCTCTCTCTCTCTCTCTCTCTCTCTCTCTCTCTCTCTCTTCTCTCTCTCTCTCTTTCCTCTCTCTCTCTCTCTCTCTCTCTCTCTCTCTCTCTCTCTCTCTCTCTCTCTCTCTCTCTCTCTCTCTCTCTCTCTCTTCCACAAACCCTCCTCCACTTCTCCCCACCACCTTCTCCCTAACCCCCTTCATCCCCTCCTTATCCCCCCCTACCCAGCCCCCTCCCAGAATAGATAATCCGGCGTTTAAGGGGTTCCCGGCTCTAAGTAGTTGGATCAAGTTTTAATGGTCTCAGCCTGGCACTCTTCCTGATCGTCAGGTGCTGAATTATTTAGCTGCGTCAGGTGGTGAGGAGGAAAATCCCTTGGGGATAGAAAATGGGAGACAAAGGAATGTGAGAATCCTTGCCAGGGAGTGCATATATATGTATATGTATGTATACATGCAAGTCTGCCCCATTTGAAAGATGAAGTGTATTGATTTAGCGTTTTTAAACCTGTTGGGGCCGTTGTCAAAAGCAGAATGGCAAAGAATGGGAAGCAAAAAATGTTTATTTATTTATATTTATGGTGTGTCTATATAATATATATATTATATATATATATATATATATATATATATATATATATATATATATATATATATATATATATATATATATATATATCCGGACCTACCAGACCTCCACAAGGTCTGGTAGCTGAGCGAACAGCGGGCAGGACTCGTAACTCTGTGGCCCGGGTTCGATTCCCGGTCCAGGCAGAAACAAATGGGCAAAATGTCTTTCACCCTGAATGCCCCTGTTACCTAGCAGTAAATAGGTACCTGGGTGTTAGATAGCTGTTACGGAGCTGCTTCCTGAGGGTGTGTGTGTTTGAAAAAAATAGTAGTAACAGTTAATTGACAGTTAAGAGACGGGCCGAGAGAGCAAAACTCAACCCCCACAAGCACAGCTAGGTGAATACACAACATACCCTCACACACAACATACCTTCACACACAACATACCCTCACACACAACATATACCCTCACACACACAACATACCCTCACACACAACATACCCTCACACACAACATACCCTCACACACAACATACCTTCACACACAACATACCCTCACATATTTAGCCTTCTGCATTTTTTTTTTATTCATATGTCCTTACGTTAACCCTTTCTTCTTCTTCTTGCTTTCCTTCATACCATTTCTTACCTTCCCTCTTGTCTTGTAGTAACTCAATCTCTCTTAACTCACGTGACAAGAGTCAAGCGCGGACCGGAACTCCGACCCTATCATTTCTTCCGGATGTGTGGGGTTGGGTGCCACCTATGTCATCCCTTCGTGTGCCAACACTTGAAGGAGACTTGTGAGAGTTCAGCAGGAAACAGTCGAGAGGAACGACACTCGCTCTGATAGTGGACACGTGATTCGTGAGGCGAGTTTCGCCGAAAGAGGTGAAAATCCCTTCACGCCCATAAAGCTGCTCCAGCGTCAGCTAAATTGAATATATTTCCTTTGAGCGAGGTGGATTTATTTCAAGGACTGACAATAGTGTGTTTCCCAGAAGGCTGGGACTATATATGTGCAGCTCACAAGGTTTAATGAGTAAATATTACCAGAGAGAAGTAAAGTGTCAGTTTTATTTGACCAGGAAACAAAGTGAGCAACGAAATAATTAAGTATCGCTGG
>NW_025564298.1:0-10073 GCF_020424385.1 Procambarus clarkii
ACGTGTACATCTTCCATCGGTAATATAAACCGAAAATCAGGAACATTTTAGTTAATTCTAATGAAAAAACATTGACTTTTATTATTTGTATTTGAAACAACATTGTCATTGGATCTAAATAATACGCAACCTCGCTCTATGATTTGAAGTTAAAATCCTCAAATATGGTAATATAGTGACTTTTTTCACGTTATTCATGTAGTGTGATTTTACGTATATATATTCGTTTTTACCAATATTTCGATACTACTTTATGTTTTCTCACGATATGTGATTTGGCCTTCAAATCTCAGAATTTCGCAAATTTTGCATCTTTAAGCAAGTTTTCTTGCATTTTGTTTTGTACTAAAAATCATCGAATTTAGCAATATTTTGACCTTTATTATCCCCTTTTCCTTTATGTGATTTAAACAAAATATCATCGAATTAGGCAATATTTTGCCGTTTTTCCACGTTTTTGTGAATTTTCAGTTTATTGTTATTAATTCATTAAATATACGATAAAAATGATGCAAACACATAATTGATTATAAATTAACCTTAAACACTTCATTTTCAATCAACTATTTGTTTCTCGTTAAAATACTGAGTAAGATATTGGAAAGGGCAAAAGTTCTGTTTTTATTGTATATATCGACGTTTCAGCCGGATTAGAGCGGTTTTACGTGTACATCTTCCATCGGTAATATAAACGGAAAATCAGAAATATTTTAGTTAATTCTAATGAAAATACATTGATTATTATCATTTGTATTTGAAACAACATTGTCTTATGTCTTTTCTTGGATCTAAATAATACGAAACCTCGCTCTATGATTTGAAGTTAAAATCCTCAAATATGGTAATAGAGTGACTTTTTTCACGTTATTCATGTAGTGTGATTTTACGAATATATATATTCGTTTTTACCAATATTTCGATACTACTTCATGTTTTCTCACGATATGTGATTTGGCCTTCAAATCTCAGAATTTCGTAAATTTTGTATCTTTAAGTAAGTTTTCTTGCATTTTGTTTTGTACTAAAAATCATCGAATTTAGCAATATTTTGACCTTTATTATCCCCTTTTCCTCTATGTGATTTAAACAAAATATCATCGAATTAGGCAATATTTTGCCGTTTTCCACGTTTTTGTGAATTTTCAGTTTATTGTTATTAATTTATTAATATACGATAAACATTATGCAAACACATAATTTATCAGATAATAACCTTAAATACTTCATTTTCAATCATCTATTTGTTTCTCGTTAAAATACTGAGTAAGATATTGAAAAGGGGAGAAGATCTGTTTTTATTGTATATATCGACGTTTCAGCCGGATTAGAACGGTTTTACGTGTACATCTTCCATCGGTAATATAAACCGAAAATCAGAACATTTTAGTTAATTTTAATGAAAACACATTGATTTTTATCATTTGTATAGAAGAAACATGTTTATACGTCTTTTCTAGGGTCTAAAAAATACGTAACGTCGCTCTATGATTCGAAGATAAATCCTCAAATTTGGTATAATAATGACTTTTTTCACGTTTTTCATGTAGTTTGATATTACGTAAATATATTCATTTTTACCAATATTTCGATACTATTTCATGTAGTATCACGATATGTGATTTGGCCTTCAAATCTCAGATTTTCGCATAATATTGCATTTTAAGCAAGGTTTCTTGCATTTTGTTTCGGACTAAAAATCATCGAATTCAGCAATATTTTGACGTTTATCATCCCCTTTTCCTCTATGTGATATAAACAAAATATCAGCGAATTAGGCAATATTTTGCTGTTTTTCCACGTTTTTGTGAATTTTCAGTTTATTGCTATTAATTCATTAAATATGCGATAAAAATGATGCAAACACATAATTGATTATAAATTAACCTTAAACACTTCATTTTCAATCAACTATTTGTTTCTCGTTAAAATACTGAGTAAGATATTGGAAAGGGCAAAAGTTCTGTTTTTATTGTATATATCGACGTTTCAGCCGGATTAGAGCGGTTTTAAGTGTACATCTTCCATCGGTAATATAAACGGAAAATCAGAAACATTTTAGTTAATTCTAATGAAAACACATTGATTTTTATCATTTGTATTTGAAACAACATTGTCTTAAGTCTTTTCTTGGATCTATATAATACGAAACCTCGCTCTATGATTTGAAGTTAAAATCTTCAAATATGGTAATAGAGTGACTTTTTTCACGTTATTCATGTAGTGTGATTTTACGTATATATATATTTGTTTTTACCAGTATTTCGATACTACTTCATGTTTTCTCACGATATGTGATTTGGCCTTCAAATCTCAGAATTTCGCAAATTTTGCATCTTTAAGCAAGTTTTCTTGCATTTTGTTTTGTACTAAAACTCATCGAATTTAGCAATATTTTGACCTTTATTATCCCCTTTTCCTTTATGTGATTTAAACAAAATATCATCGAATTAGGCAATATTTTGCCGTTTTTCCACGTTTTTGTGAATTTTCAGTTTATTGTTATTAATTCATTATATATACGATAAAAACTATGCAAACACATAATTGATAAGAAAATAACCTTAAATACTTCATTTTCAATTATCTATTTTTTTCGCGTTAAAATACTGAGTAAGATATTGAAAAAGGGAGAAGATCTGTTTTTATTGCATATATCGACGTTTCAGCCGGATTAGAACGGTTTTACGTGTACATCTTCCATCGGTAATATAAACCGAAAATCAGGAACATTTTAGTTAATTCTAATGAAAAAACATTGACTTTTATTATTTGTATTTGAAACAACATTGTCATTGGATCTAAATAATACGTAACCTCGCTCTATGATTTGAAGTTAAAATCCTCAAATATGGTAATATAGTGACTTTTTTCACGTTATTCATGTAGTGTGATTTTACGTATATATATTCGTTTTTACCAATATTTCGATACTACTTTATGTTTTCTCACGATATGTGATTTGGCCTTCAAATCTCAGAATTTCGCAAATTTTGCATCTTTAAGCAAGTTTTCTTGCATTTTGTTTTGTACTAAAAATCATCGAATTTAGCAATATTTTGACCTTTATTATCCCCTTTTCCTTTATGTGATTTAAACAAAATATCATCGAATTAGGCAATATTTTGCCGTTTTTCCACGTTTTTGTGAATTTTCAGTTTATTGTTATTAATTCATTAAATATACGATAAAAATGATGCAAACACATAATTGATTATAAATTAACCTTAAACACTTCATTTTTAATCAACTATTTGTTTCTCGTTAAAATACTGAGTAAGATATTGGAAAGGGCAAAAGTTCTGTTTTTATTGTATATATCGACGTTTCAGCCGGATTAGAGCGGTTTTACGTGTACATCTTCCATCGGTAATATAAACGGAAAATCAGAAATATTTTAGTTAATTCTAATGAAAACACATTGATTACTATCATTTGTATTTGAAACAACATTGTCTTATGTCTTTTCTTGGATCTAAATAATACGAAACCTCGCTCTATGATTTGAAGTTAAAATCCTCAAATATGGTAATAGAGTGACTTTTTTCACATTATTCATGTAGTGTGATTTTACGAATATATATATCCGTTTTTACCAATATTTCGATACTACTTCATGTTTTCTCACGATATGTGATTTGGCCTTCAAATCTCAGAATTTCGTAAATTTTGTATCTTTAAGCAAGTTTTCTTGCATTTTGTTTTGTACTAAAAATCATCGAATTTAGCAATATTTTGACCTTTATTATCCCCTTTTCCTCTATGTGATTTAAACAAAATATCATCGAATTAGGCAATATTTTGCCGTTTTCCACGTTTTTGTGAATTTTCAGTTTATTGTTATTAATTCATTAAATATACGATAAAAATTATGCAAACACATAATTGACAAGAAAATAACCTTAAATACTTCATTTTCAATCATCTATTTGTTTCTCGTTAAAATACTGAGTAAGATATTGAAAAGGGGAGAAGATCTGTTTTTATTGAATATATCGACGTTTCAGCCGGATTAGAACGATTTTACGTGTACATCTTCCATCGGTAATATAAGCCGAAAATCAGGAACATTTTAATTAATTTAAATGAAAACACATTGTTTTTTATCATTTGTATAGAAGAAACATCTTTATACGTCTTTTCTAGGGTCTAAAAAATACGTAACGTCGCTCTATGATTCGAAGTTAAAATCCTCAAATTTGGTATAATAATGACTTTTTTCACGTTTTTCATGTAGTTTGATATTACGTAAATATATTCATTTTTACCAATATTTCGATACTATTTCATGTAGTATCACGATATGTGATTTGGCCTTCAAATCTCAGATTTTCGCATAATATTGCATTTTAAGCAATGTTTCCTGCATTTTGTTTCGGACTAAAAATCATCGAATTCAGCAATATTTTGACGTTTATCATCCCCTTTTCCTTTATGTGATATAAACAAAATATCAGCGAATTAGGCAATATTTTGCCGTTTTTCCACGTTTTTGTGAATTTTCAGTTTATTGTTATTAATTCATTAAATATACGATAAAAATGATGCAAACACATAATTGATCAGAAAATAACCTTAAACACTTCATTTTCAATCATCTATTTTGTTCTCGTTAAAATACTGAGTAAGATATTGAAAAGGGGAAAAGTTTTGTTTTTATTGCATATATCGACGTTTCAGCCGGATTAGAACGGTTTTACGTGTACATCTTCCATCGGTAATATAAACCGAAAATCAGGAACATTTTAGTTAATTCTAATGAAAAAACATTGATTTTTATCATTTGTATTTGAAACAACATTGTCATTGGATCTAAATAATACGAAACCTCGCTCTATGATTTGAAGTTAAAATCCTCAAATATGGTAATATAGTGACTTTTTTCACGTTATTCATGTAGTGTGATTTTACGTATATATATTTGTTTTTACCAATATTTCGATACTACTTCATGTTTTCTCACGATATGTGATTTGGCCTTCAAATCTCAGAATTTCGCAAATTTTGCATCTTTAAGCAAGTTTTCTTGCATTTTGTTTTGTACTAAAACTCATCGAATTTAGCAATATTTTGACCTTTATTATCCCCTTTTCCTTTATGTGATTTAAACAAAATATCATCGAATTAGGCAATATTTTGCCGTTTTTCCACGTTTTTGTGAATTTTCAGTTTATTGTTATTAATTCATTATATATACGATAAAAACTATGCAAACACATAATTGATTATAAATTAACCTTAAACTCTTCATTTTCAATCAACTATTTGTTTCTCGTTAAAATACTGAGTAAGATATTGGAAAGGGCAAAAGTTCTGTTTTTATTGTATATATCGACGTTTCAGCCGGATTAGAGCGGGTTTACGTGTACATCTTCCATCGGTAATATAAACCGAAAATCAGAAACATTTTAGTTAATTTTAATGGAAACACATTGATTTTTATCATTTGTATAGAAGAAACATCTTTATACGTCTTTTCTAGGGTCTAAAAAATACGTAACGTCGCTCAATGATTCGAAGTTAAAATCCTCAAATTTGGTATAATAATGACTTTTTTCACGTTTTTCATGTAGTTTGATATTACGTAAATATATTCATTTTTACCAATATTTCGATACTATTTCATGTAGTATCACGATATGTGATTTGGCCTTCAAATCTCAGATTTTCGCATAATATTGCATTTTAAGCAAGGTTTCTTGCATTTTGTTTCGGACTAAAAATCATCGAATTCAGCAATATTTTGACGTTTATCATCCCCTTTTCCTTTATGTGATATAAACAAAATATCAGCGAATTAGGCAATATTTTGCTGTTTTTCCACGTTTTTGTGAATTTTCAGTTTATTGCTATTAATTCATTAAATATACGATAAAAATGATGCAAACACATAATTGATTATAAATTAACCTTAAACACTTCATTTTCAATCAACTATTTGTTTCTCGTTAAAATACTGAGTAAGATATTGGAAAGGGCAAAAGTTCTGTTTTTATTGTATATATCGACGTTTCAGCCGGATTAGAGCGGTTTTACGTGTACATCTTCCATCGGTAATATAAACGGAAAATCAGAAACATTTTAGTTAATTCTAATGAAAACACATTGATTTTTATCATTTGTATTTGAAACAACATTGTCTTAAGTCTTTTCTTGGATCTATATAATACGAAACCTCGCTCTATGATTTGAAGTTAAAATCTACAAATATGGTAATAGAGTGACTTTTTTCACGTTATTCACGTAGTGTGATTTTACGTATATATATATTTGTTTTTACCAGTATTTCGATACTACTTCATGTTTTCTCACGATATGTGATTTGGCCTTCAAATCTCAGAATTTCGCAAATTTTGCATCTTTAAGCAAGTTTTCTTGCATTTTGTTTTGTACTAAAACTCATCGAATTTAGCAATATTTTGACCTTTATTATCCCCTTTTCCTTTATGTGATTTAAACAAAATATCATCGAATTAGGCAATATTTTGCCGTTTTTCCACGTTTTTGTGAATTTTCAGTTTATTGTTATTAATTCATTATATATACGATAAAAACTATGCAAACACATAATTGATAAGAAAATAACCTTAAATACTTCATTTTCAATTATCTATTTTTTTCGCGTTAAAATACTGAGTAAGATATTGAAAAAGGGAGAAGATCTGTTTTTATTGCATATATCGACGTTTCAGCCGGATTAGAACGGTTTTACGTGTACATCTTCCATCGGTAATATAAACCGAAAATCAGGAACATTTTAGTTAATTCTAATGAAAAAACATTGACTTTTATTATTTGTATTTGAAACAACATTGTCATTGGATCTAAATAATACGTAACCTCGCTCTATGATTTGAAGTTAAAATCCTCAAATATGGTAATATAGTGACTTTTTTCACGTTATTCATGTAGTGTGATTTTACGTATATATATTCGTTTTTACCAATATTTCGATACTACTTTATGTTTTCTCACGATATGTGATTTGGCCTTCAAATCTCAGAATTTCGCAAATTTTGCATCTTTAAGCAAGTTTTCTTGCATTTTGTTTTGTACTAAAAATCATCGAATTTAGCAATATTTTGACCTTTATTATCCCCTTTTCCTTTATGTGATTTAAACAAAATATCATCGAATTAGGCAATATTTTGCCGTTTTTCCACGTTTTTGTGAATTTTCAGTTTATTGTTATTAATTCATTAAATATACGATAAAAATGATGCAAACACATAATTGATTATAAATTAACCTTAAACACTTCATTTTCAATCAACTATTTGTTTCTCGTTAAAATACTGAGTAAGATATTGAAAAGGGCAAAAGTTCTGTTTTTATTGTATATATCGACGTTTCAGCCGGATTAGAGCGGTTTTACGTGTACATCTTCCATCGGTAATATAAACGGAAAATCAGAAATATTTTAGTTAATTCTAATGAAAACACATTGATTTTTATCATTTGTATTTGAAACAACATTGTCTTATGTCTTTTCTTGGATCTAAATAATACGAAACCTCGCTCTATGATTTGAAGTTAAAATCCTCAAATATGGTAATAGAGTGACTTTTTTCACGTTATTCATGTAGTGTGATTTTACGAATATATATATCCGTTTTTACCAATATTTCGATACTACTTCATGTTTTCTCACGATATGTGATTTGGCCTTCAAATCTCAGAATTTCGTAAATTTTGTATCTTTAAGCAAGTTTTCTTGCATTTTGTTTTGTACTAAAAATCATCGAATTTAGCAATATTTTGACCTTTATTATCCCCTTTTCCTCTATGTGATTTAAACAAAATATCATCGAATTAGGCAATATTTTGCCGTTTTCCACGTTTTTGTGAATTTTCAGTTTATTGTTATTAATTCATTATATATACGATAAAAATTATGCAAACACATAATTGATAAGAAAATAACCTTAAATACTTCATTTTCAATCTTCTATTTGTTTCTCGTTAAAATACTGAGTAAGATATTGAAAAAGGGAGAAGATCTGTTTTTATTGCATATGTCGACGTTTCAGCCGGATTAGAACGGTTTTACGTGTACATCTTCCATCGGTAATATAAACCGAAAATCAGGAACATTTTAGTTAATTTTAATGAAAACACATTGATTTTTATCATTTGTATAGAAGAAACATCTTAATACGTCTTTTCTAGGGTCTAAAAAATACGTAACGTCGCTCAATGATTCGAAGTTAAAATCCTAAAATTTGGTATAATAATGACTTTTTTCACGTTTTTCATGTAGTTTGATATTACGTAAATATATTCATTTTTACCAATATTTCGATACTATTTCATGTAGTATCACGATATGTGATTTGGCCTTCAAATCTCAGATTTTCGCATAATATTGCATTTTAAGCAAGGTTTCTTGCATTTTGTTTCGTACTAAAAATCATCGAATTCAGCAATATTTTGACGTTTATCATCCCCTTTTCCTTTATGTGATATAAACAAAATATCAGCGAATTAGGCAATATTTTGCTGTTTTTCCACGTTTTTGTGAATTTTCAGTTTATTGCTATTAATTCATTAAATATACGATAAAAATGATGCAAACACATAATTGATTATAAATTAACCTTAAACACTATATTTTTAATCAACTATTTGTTTCTCGTTAAAATACTGAGTAAGATATTGGAAAGGGCAAAAGTTCTGTTTTTATTGTATATATCGACGTTTCAGCCGGATTAGAGCGGTTTTACGTGTACATCTTCCATCGGTAATATAAACGGAAAATCAGAAACATTTTAGTTAATTCTAATGAAAACACATTGATTTTTATCATTTGTATTTGAAACAACATTTGTCTTTTCTTGGATCTAAATAATACGAAACCTCGCTCTATGATTTGAAGTTAAAATCCTCAAATATGGTAATAGAGTGACTTTTTTCACGTTATTCATGTAGTGTGATTTTACGAATATATATATTCGTTTTTACCAATATTTCGATACTACTTCATGTTTTCTCACGATATGTGATTTGGCCTTCAAATCTCAGAATTTCGCAAATTTTGCATCTTTAAGCAAGTTTTCTTGCATTTTGTTTTGTACTAAAAATCATCGAATTTAGCAATATTTTGACCTTTATTATCCCCTTTTCCTTTATGTGATTTAAACAAAATATCATCGAATTAGGCAATATTTTGCCGTTTTCCACGTTTTTGTGAATTTTCAGTTTATTGTTATTAATTCATTAAATATACGATAAAAATTATGCAAACACATAATTGATTAGAAAATAACCTTAAATACTTCATTTTCAATCATCTATTTGTTTCTCGTTAAAATACTGAGTAAGATATTGAAAAGGGAGAAGATCTGTTTTTATTGCATATATCGACGTTTCAGCCGGATTAGAACGGTTTTACGTGTACATCTTCCATCGGTAATATAAACCGAAAATCAGAAACATTTTAGTTAATTTTAATGAAAACACATTGATTTTTATCATTTGTATAGAAGAAACATCTTTATACGTCTTTTCTAGGGTCTAAAAAATACGTAACGTCGCTCTATGATTCGAAGTTAAAATCCTCAAATTTGGTATAATAATGACTTTTTTCACGTTTTTCATGTAGTTTGATATTACGTAAATATATTCATTTTTACCAATATTTCGATACTATTTCATGTAGTATCACGATATGTGATTTGGCCTTCAAATCTCAGATTTTCGCATAATATTGCATTTTAAGCAAGGTTTCTTGCATTTTGTTTCGGACTAAAAATCATCGAATTCAGCAATATTTTGACGTTTATCATCCCCTTTTCCTTTATGTGATATAAACAAAATATCAGCGAATTAGGCAATATTTTGCTGTTTTTCCACGTTTTTGTGAATTTTCAGTTTATTGCTATTAATTCATTAAATATACGATAAAAATGATGCAAACACATAATTGATTATAAATTAACCTTAAACACTTCATTTTCAATCAACTATTTGTTTCTCGTTAAAATACTGAGTAAGATATTGGAAAGGGCAAAAGTTCTGTTTTTATTGTATATATCGACGTTTCAGCCGGATTAGAGCGGTTTTACGTGTACATCTTC
>NW_025564300.1:0-42323 GCF_020424385.1 Procambarus clarkii
AAGAAATCTGGACTCCACCTGCCAAAGATTATTGGGGAATATAAACCTGGATATGCGTATGAAAATGTCAAGACACACAAGCCAGGAAACCCACTTCGGCCAATCATCAGCCAGATACCCACACCCACGTACAGACTGGCAAAACGACTCAACGGCTTGCTGACTCCTTATGTCCCTTGCCCCTTCAGCCTGAAGTCTCCAAAGGAATTTGTTGACTTGCTGCGGGGAACATGGGCCACAGGGATAAGAGCCTCGTTGGACGTAGAATCTCTGTTTACCAACGTACCTGTGGATGAAACAATCGGGATGATAGCCGACAGAGTGTACCGTGATCCGGCCTGTAGTCCTCTTGACATACCAGAAAACAGTCCAAGGAAACTACTCCAAGCTTGTACTAAAGAGGCACCCTTCTTGAGCCCGGATGTCCACATGTATAAGCAAGTAGATGGGGTCGCCATGGGTTCTCCCCTAGGTGTCCTGTTTGCAAACTTCTACATGGGTACCATCGAGCAAAAAGTCTTTGTCGACATGAACTTGAAACCAGCCATATACTGCAGGTATGTTGACGACATTTTTACACAGGTACCTGATGTCAGACATCTGCAGGGGCTGAAGGAGGCATTTGAGCAGAATTCTGTGTTGCGCTTCACTTACGAGATGGAGAAGGATGGGAAGCTGCCCTTTCTAGATGTAACAGTCATGAAAAGGAGCGGAGTTTACCACACTGCAGTCTACACTAAGGAAACAGAGGAACGTGCCTGAATGCCAACAGTGACTGCCCAGACAGGTACAAGAGGAGTGTTGTTAACGCTTATGTCGACCGTCCCTCAGCCACAGCTCAGAATGGAAGCAAGTCGACAAAGAACTCTGTAGGGTAAGGCAGGTCCTAGTCAACAACGGCTTCTCCAATGGTTTCGTGGAAGACATCATAAGATGGAAAGTGAAACGCCATGCAACCTCTGAAGAGACAACTAACACAACACCTGTACCCCCTATTAGACTATTTTACAGGAACTTCTTTTCCACAGCTCATAAAACGGAGGAAAAGGTCCTGAAAGTACTGCAAAGGGCCTATTGGTCCATATTTCTTGATGCTTCTATATTGGTGCGGAGTCTTGAAGTGGGCAGAATATAGTTGTGCATTAATTGGCTGTTGATTGCTGGTGTTAACTTCTTGATGTGTAGTGCCTCGCATATATCAAGCCACCTGCTATCACTGTATCTATCGATGATTTCTGTGTTTTTTGTTAAGACTTCTCTGGTGATGGTCTGGTTTTGGGAAGAGGTTATATGTTCCTTAATGGAGCTCTGTTGCTTATGCATCGTTAATCGCCTGGAAGGAGATGTTGTTGTCTTGCCTATATACTGAGTTCTTTGAGGCTTACAGTCCCCAAGTGGGTATTTGAAGGCATAGACGACGTTGGTCTCTTTTAAAGCGTTCTGCTTTGTGCCTGGAGAGTTTCTCATGAGTAGGTTGGCCGTTTTTGTTGGTTTTATAGTAAATCGTCAGTTGTATCTTCTGATTTTTGTCTGTAGGGATAACGTTCCTATTAACAATATCTTTCAGGACCCTTTCCTCCGTTTTATGAGCTGTGGAAAAGAAGTTCCTGTAAAGGAAATAACCTCCAAGGATGTAGGATTTTACCCTAGTGATAGAAATCTGACCGTAGGCTACTATCATTAGTACTTTCTCAGGATTATAAGCAAGTACCCTAGTTACATTAGTAATAATACTCTAGGCTCTGCAAAATCCAACTAAACAGTCACTATGACTATTCCTCAGAAAGCAAAAAGTGCTTTAGCAGCATGTAAACGTCAACTGACAACTCAGTCAATATGAAAAGTTGTTACATGAGCTTCTAGTTAATTATCGTTAGTTGAAAATCCCACTATCACAGATCCACTTCCAACTGGATCAATTTTTCTAACCAAATATACTTAAAGCAAATCTTACCAAATCCCAGCTCCACGACAACAAAATTAAACGGTAAGGCATGAAACAATTCATGTCTGATCTAGCCCAGTATGAAGATGAAACACAAGCCAGGTTTGATCACTTATTCAGTAAACTTGCCTCAGAGAAAGCAGCCAGTACTTGAAATAAAATGCCTCAGAGAAAGCAGCCAGTACTTGAAATAAAATGGATGATATTAAGGATAATCTGGGAGGATGAATTATTTGAGAATAAATCTCAAGCCAGGTTAAATCCTTTCATCGAATCAATCAACGAGGATAAAGCCTCATCCACTACAGCTTTACCAAGTATACAACCAGAAATTTAACAATTTAACAACGTAATAGAAATGTTATTGCATGGAGTCGTAAATAGGGTGCCACAACTTACTGCACAACGTTGGTTAATCCAAATTTGAGACCTTTTGGTAACCTTAAATGTTGTATAAATGTCGTTTTCGTAAGTGATGGTAATTAAAATGTAGAAATATATAAAAAATATATTTCTACATTTAGTAGAAATAAAACAGGAGCATAATAAAGGTGGGTTCAGAATTGTTTTTTCATTATTTTCACTTAATGGAGAATCCCTAGTGGTGGTGGTTGTTGAAGGTGGGTTTTGGTTGGTGTTAGTGGTAGTAGTTTGTGATTGGTGGCAATGGTGGGTTATGGTTATTGTTGATGGCAGTGATTGTTATGGTTGGTGGTTGATGGATCTGGCTAATGGTGTTGGAAATTTCCAACACTTATTTACTAGCACCTTAAGAAACAATTCTTGTACTAGTTATTATATTTTACTAACACTACTAACCAGTAGAGTAGTCAAATTAACATAATTTAATTAACGCCTCATTTTCCCAGAAATTATAGTCGGGTGTTGCATCAGCCCACACGACTAAAGGGAAATTATTTACATTCACGAGAATTGTATTAAGTTCTCCTTATTTTCACATTCTTTAATGAGAATCAAAATTTAATAATTTTATTGTCCCGAATATATTCAGTGAATTAAATCTGCTAATATATTTATATGCAATTAAGCAATATAGTTTATTTGCTGGTAATAATTCATACAGTTACGAACCGTTACTCCAGCGCATTCACATATGACTGAATTTCTATCCAGCACTCTCTTCTATTGAACAACGTTCATTTAATTATTAAGAAACAAGAATTTAAATGTTGTCAAGTAAGACAAATTAAATCTCTTTAATTTCTGATAAACCTTAGCTCCATTAACTCAGGATGACATATCATAGAAAATATTTAGCGCGTCTCAGCATGACCGGGTAGCTGTACTGACCGGGGGACCAGCCTCGCTACCTACGCTAAGTACCTGCCATAAAGTTTGAACAAAATAACACACATAATATTACAAATATACGATATACATATAATATTATAATATTAAACATATAAATATATATACATATATATTGTTACAAATATACAATATACATATAATATTATAAATATATAGATATATACAACAAAACAAGGCAATATGGGAGTAAATAAACAAATTTGTGGCCACTGTAACAACTTCTTAAAGACGAAGGTAACGGGAATTGAATGTTATATCTGTAAGACTAGATTCCATTCGGCTTGTACAGGAGTGAGTAACACTACGGCACTGAGAGATGGCCACTTGCTCTGGGTGTGTAAAAATGACCTGCCAGCTTGGAATATCCTAAAAAACCTTCTAGATAACATGACGCATGATCGGAAAACATCATTCATTGGAAGCCTACCAGCCATCCAGAAGGAGTGGGAAAGGAACAACAATTCTAATATACAAGGGGCGGAGGCTATAGTCAGGGATGAAACTGAGGCTGAAACTCAGGAAGTTGCAAACTCTGACTCAGTAGGCCTGGATGTAGATGACAGTAAACTAGAAAGTGTACCAGACAGCACTGACAGCTCGATAGGTACAGACACCACGACGGTTCTCGATAGAGCAATTCAGAACAGAAGGACAGACTTATGCAAATTTTATGCAAAGGGCATATGCAGACATAGATATGCTGGTAATAAGAAAGGATTAGAATGCAGTTACCAACATCCCAAAAAATGTTTAAATATGCTTAGGAAAGGTGAGTGTCGATTTGGATCAATATGTAGGTTTTTCCATCCTGACATGTGCCAAACCTCACTGGAGGACAGAAAATGCTATGACCTTAGCTGCCCACACTTTCACGTGAAAGGCACGGAACGCTACATAAAGAGTGGCAAGCAGGATAATGAATTTGGAGGAAACTCTATAAATTTTTTATACCAGACCGGCAGAGAATTCAAAAGGAGCAGCATGGAGAGTGTATGGAACTGGATGCCAGATCCACTGGCATTCCAGAATTACAGATACAATTACCCACCGAAAGGGAACTACAACTACGACAGAAAACTGCCCTACAACAATCAGTACTGGTCAGAACAAACTCATTATGTCCACGATTAATGGACGTGCCGAAAAAGTCTCCCATTCAAACTATCACTAATAGAGTAACCTCATTCATCTTTGCCAACATACAAGGACTGAAAACAAGAACAAACAACAAAGTACAGTTCATAAATGGCCTCCTCACGGAGTCAAATGCAGTATTTGGAGCTTTCACAGAAACCCATGCAGGGGAATTGTTGGACAGTGAGATCTGGATTCCAGGATATAACCTATACAGGTGTGATAGGAAAATTAGGTCACATGGAGGAGTGGGTCTGTATATTAGGGAAGACCTTGTATGCTCGGAGCTCCTAAACGTTACAAATGAGGTGGTAGAGGTACTGGGATTAAAAATAGAGAAAATAAATTTAGTGATTATACTAATATACAAACCGCCAGATGCAACGGCTGAGGAATTCACAGAACAGATAAGCAAAATAGAGAATAGCCTTGATAATTTGGAGAACCCGATACCTGATATTATTTTCCTAGGTGACTTCAACTTGCCTAGTCTCAGGTGGAAAATAGCAAACAATAATATTATACCAGGAAATCTATCAGGACCTAACCAACCACAGATTAGAGAACTACTTAGATTCTGTGACAAATTTTCACTCAATCAGCAGATATCGGAGCCAACGAGAAATGAAAATATTCTAGATCTGGTCTTTACGAACAATGAAGACATTATCAGAGACATTACGATATCAGATACCACATACTCAGATCACAAACTCATTGAAGTGCAAACGACCATCAATACTCAGAATAGACCTAAAACGTTGATAAAGCGAGAGGGGCTATTCAGTAAATTCAATTTTAATAATAAAAGGATAGACTGGGAGATAATAAACAGGGAACTTACAAACATTCCATGGGGAACTGTTCTAAATAATACAAGTCCTACAGAAGGAATAGAAAAACTTACTTCAGAAGCGTATCAAGTCTGTCTGAAACATGTTCCTTTGAGGAAAGCCAGAAAGAGATCTAACGTAGAAAGAGAACGCAGACGACACTATAAACGCAGGAAAAAAATAACGGAACTGCTTATGCAGACACGAATTTCCCGTCAAAGAAGGAATAATTTAAATAGGGAGATTGAAGAAATCGAGCGGAAATTGAAACACTCATATGAAACTGAAGAAAGGCAGTTAGAACAGAAAGCAATTCAGGAAATAAAGAAAAATCCAAAATATTTTTTCTCATATGCGAAATCAAAAGCAAAAACCACTGCCAGTATTGGACCTATTCGTACAAGTGAAGGTTCATACACGGAGGATGACAAAGAAATTAGTGAAATCCTAAAAAAGCAGTATGAGGACATGTTTAGCACTCCAATAAACAACATGAAGGTGGAAGATCCAGACAATTTCTTTATGCGGGATATTCAAACCCCGGTAAATATAACTGATATAAACACGAGCGCACTAAATTTTGAAAAAGAAATTGAAAACATGCCCATGCACTCGGCCCCAGGTCCAGACTCATGGAATTCAATATTTATAAAGAAATGCAAAGTGCCGGTAGCACAGGCACTCAGTATAGTGTGGAGGAAGAGCTTGGACACGGGGGAGATACCAGATGCACTTAAAGTAGCAGACATAGCCCCTCTACACAAGGGAGGGAGCAAAGCATTGGCAAAAAAAATTATAGACCAGTTGCACTAACATCGCACATCATAAAAGTATTTGAGAGAGTGATTAGGAGTCAGGTCACCAATTTCATGGAGACCAATGACCTTCATAACCCAGGCCAACATGGATTTCGAGCGGGAAGATCGTGCCTCTCACAGCTACTTGAGCACTACGACAAAGTCACTGAGGCATTAGAAGAGAAACAGAATGCTGATGTGATATACACGGACTTCGCAAAGGCCTTCGATAAATGTGACCATGGCGTGATAGCACACAAAATGAAGTCAATGGGAATAACCGGTAAAGTAGGACGCTGGATACTCAGTTTTCTGTCAAACAGGACTCAGCGAGTAACTGTCAACCATATAAAATCTAGTCCAAGTGCAGTGAAAAGCTCTGTACCTCAGGGTACAGTCCTTGCACCACTGCTTTTCCTTATTCTCATATCAGATATAGACAAAAATACAAGTCACAGCTTCGTATCATCCTTTGCAGATGACACAAAAATCAGTATGAAAATTACCTCGGCTGAGGACATTGAAAAACTTCAAGCTGATATTAATAAAGTTTTCGACTGGGCATCAGAAAATAACATGATGTTTAACAGTGATAAATTCCAGGTACTCAGGTACGGTAAAAATGAGGACCTTAAACATAATACAGAGTACAAAACACAATCAAATGTACCCATAGTAGGAAAACAGCATGTAAAGGATTTGGGAATAATAATGTCTGACGACCTAACGTTTAAGGAGCATAACCAAGCAAATATTGCGACAGCCAGAAAAATGATAGGATGGATTACGAGAACTTTCAAATCCAGGGATCCCATCACAATGGTTGTACTCTTCAAGGCACTTGTGTTGTCCCGTCTTGAGTACTGCTCAGTACTCACTTCCCCCTTCAAAGCAGGAGAGATTGCTGAAATAGAGGGAATACAGAGAACATATACGGCACGCATAGACGCAATAAAGCACCTAAATTATTGGGATCGTCTCAAAGCCCTCCAAATGTACTCACTAGAAAGAAGACGAGAGAGATATCAAATAATATACACCTGGAAGATACTGGAGGGCCAAGTACCAAATCTACACAGTAAAATAACAACGTATTGGAGTGAACGACATGGAAGAAAATGTAGAATAGAACCAATGAAGAGCAGAGGTGCCATAGGCACAATCAGAGAACACTGTATAAACATCAGAGGTCCGCGGTTGTTCAACGTCCTCCCAGCAAGCATAAGAAATATTGCCGGAACAACCGTGGACATTTTCAAGAGGAAACTAAATTTATTCCTCCAAGGAGTGCCGGACCAACCGGGCTGTGGTGGGTATGTGGGCCTGCGGGCCGCTCCAAGCAACAGCCTGGTGGACCAAACTCTCACAAGTCGAGCCTGGCCTCGGGCCGGGCTTGGGGAGTAGACGAACTCCCAGAACCCCATCAACCAGGTATCAACCAGGTATGACTGCGCATGCGCGAGCCACCCGAGAGGAGGGAGACTTGGCAAGCGACACCATGATCAGGGAGTGTGTCTCAAGCTGGTCGTATCATCGTTTTAATATCGAGCTATCCGTGCATCTACAAACGCCATCAAGACGCAACCGCTTCATTATCTCACAGACACTGTGCCCGGCAAACCTGTTTGTCCAACAGTATTTTTTGTGGCCGCATTTAATAAGTTAGATAGGATGGGTTTGTTGTCATGATACGTACCCTTTAAAACAAACCCGTAAGTTTCATTCCCCCTATCTCCCCACATTAATTTTTTATGAAAACGTGAGGAACTATATATTCTCAAATGAATTTTACATGTGAATTGTCTTTCAGCTGGAGTACAAGCGTAAGAGAGACGATAACTTCCACAACAATCACATGTTCCCAGAGTAGCCTGCTGAAACAAGTTTACGGTGACGAGTTTTATGAGTTTACAAGGCGCATGCTATTATTCCTACCAACAGCTAAGCTGTCTATAATTTATTTGTAGATAGCCTTTAGTAGTATTCATTGATTTATTAATATCATATGCCTGTTTATTATTCATACATGTGATTTATGAATTTCTATGCATTAACATCTCATTTTTTTATTATTTAGAGGGCATTAATTTCTCTTTACAAATTAATCCCCCTCCCCCCAAAGTGTGTGTAGGGATTTGGCTCCGTTGTTTACAGTACACTACAGTTCATTATTATACATTAATAGATTTCAGTTACGCTTTATATAAGATATCCATGGGCACTGGTTCTCTAATTTATTTTATTTTCATAAGAATGGTCCTTCGAATTATATATTAGATTTATTATCATTATTCTGGAGCCAGATTTCCGCACATCCTTTTCGGTCGACTTAGAAGCGGATAAATCAGTTCATTAAAAATTAATGGTTCATAGACCAACACATTAATATAAATTACTGATCTACGTAAACCAGTATAAATTCACCAATATTTACAATATATACGTTCCAGTATACCAAATTAAATTACTGGTCCTATATAATCCATGTGGCCAGAGAAACGCTTGGCCAGATTGTGGCCAGAGAAACGACAGTAACTGTATATAGTTAAATTTCATATACACGTATTTCCTACAAGTGTATATTCTGTATATCAAAAACTAACAAAAAAAATAAAAAAAATAACACTATATGTATACCAATATTGCACATCATTTATCGTATTTTATGCCAACCCACAGGGGTAGGATATTTTTAGACTGGAATTGTACTATGGTATGTACAACTCTAGCCTAAACTATTTAGCAACTTATGCACTGGGCTGCTCAGCTTCCAAATACGGTACCCCTCTTCCGTGTGCGCAGGAAATAAATTCTCTGGAAAAAAAATTCTTTTCTCTTTTGAAAGTGTCAAAAACCCTTCCGTGAGTATGGATATGTTAACAAAAAGTCGAAATTGTACCTAAATCCCTGGAAACACAAACTGCAAATGTCTCTATTTTCCGCTTGTTACAACTTGTAATAAAGATGTTACATCTTGGCTTAACTTGCTTATGACGTATTAGAACGTTGTTACAACTTGCTATATTGGTTGTTATAACTGGTTAGGTGTTAAAATTTGTTCGAACGTTGTACCAACGTCGTAGTTTCGGTGTGCGTTTGGCGGGGAATTACTTTGGCCGCAATGGGGTCCGGAAAATGGCGTGTGAATTCACGATTTGGTGGTCATCCGTGACATAGACTCCCGGAGCCAGTCGCCTGCCAGCTTCAACATGCACGAGTTCCCACAAATATTTTTGTTTCATTTTTTGCGTTCATTTGTTTTATTTTTTCTTGAAAAGAAACCAATCCTATGTATAATGAACACATACACAATATTATGGCAGTAGAACATCAGCACTGTCCCAAGACTTTGTTATATGTCTCAAATGTGTCCATATATATTGCTCATATATTCAATGTTTCATGTTCATTTATGTATATTTTCAACATATTTACATACTATACACTATCAAACACTATATACATTCACCATAAACACACTCAGAACTCTGCAATTGTGAGCTGCTACACCCAGCCACCCTTCCCTCACTCCTCCAACACCTAGCTTACTCCTTATACCTTAGTCGCCAATGTTCCTCCCCCCACCATACTGTTATTGTTTTTATTATACTACTAGTTGTACCAGGCCACGCGTTGTTGTGGCTCAGCAACACATTTGCGCTGCTGAGCCACAACTACCTACACCTGTTCTCCAGTCCTCCCCACCCCTGTTCTCCAGTCCTCCCACCTCCTGCGTCCCCTCATCCTCCCAACCATTCCCCATCCCCTCGTCCTCCCCACCATTCCCCCATCCCCTGGTCCTCCCCACCATTCCCCCACTCCATCCCCTCATCCTCCCCACCATCTCCCACTCCCCCACCTCCTCGTCCTACCTTTTATTTCCCCCCTCCCCTGTCCCCTCTTCCTCCCCACTATCCCCCTCTCCCCTGTCCCATTGTCCTCCCAACCATATCCCACTCCCTCGTCCGATGCATTCCCAAATGATCTGATGTTCCCATCAGAAAACTGGGAACATTAAATGATCTGATGTTTCCATCACTGAAAAATAGGAATAACAGTTAAGAAATTTAAATTAAAAAAAAATGAAAAAATATAAAAATAAACAATACCCACGAAATCAACGGCATGGTAAACAACACAGCTCAATTCCAAGCCAATATCACTCAAAATGATTAAATAAAAATAAAAATATATTGAAAGTAATGAAAATTCTATTTATCAGTGCAATTAGAAACATTGAAATGGAATCATAACATATTTATTATAAAGTGTGTTGCTCTTTCGTGCAACAGATGGCACTGTTTTTTTTTAAAGTATGGTTTTACCTGTCACAGGTGAGGCATCAATATTTGTACTCATGAAATAAACGACATGGTAAACAACACAGCTCAATTGCAACAGAATGTCACACAAAATAATTAAATCAAAATGAAAATAAATAAAAATCTATGAAAATTTAATTTATCAATATAACTGGAAACATTGAAATGGAATCATAACGTATTCACAGTGCCTGTGTTGCTTTTACGTGCAACAGATGGTGCTGTTTTTTCAAACAAACATGTTTTTACCTGTCACAGGTGTGGCATCTATATACTAGGTATAAACAAGCATATGCGTATTCGAATGGAATAGTGTGTCAAAATTTCAAAGCAATCGATGAAGAACTCTCGGAGATCACATCTTGTGTTGCTCTAAGTCCAACAGATAGCGCCGTTTAAAAAAAAAAACATGTTTTTACCTGACACGGGTGTGGCATATATATATTAAGTATATAAAAACACGCTCCTATTCATATGCAACGTTGTGTCAAAATTTCAAAGCAATTGGTAAAGGGGGTTTCGAAGATTTCCCTCACATAAAAAACAAATGAAAAACAGTTTTTCAAAAAAGCATGTTTTTTTCTCGTTACAAACGTGACATCTATATAATATGTATATAAAAACCTGCTTGGATGCAAATGGAACGTTGTGTGAAAATGTCAAATTAATGAATTAAATGCTCTTGTCTGTATAGAAAAAATAGATATTATTGCACTTACCGAAACGTGGACGAATGTAGAAAATAGTGAACTATTAGCTGAATATCAGATAAATGGATTTAAACTATTTCACACAGATAGATATATTAGACAGGATGGGGGAGTAGCCATATATGTTAGGGACAATTTGAAATGTAGTTTCAAAGAGGGAATCAAAACTGAGCCACACACAGAAACTATTTGGATAGAATTAAACGAAAAAGCAAATAATATTATAATAGGAGTTATATATAGGCCACCAAATTTAGACAGAATGGAAGCAAAGCATCTATGGGATGAAATATCTAGAGCATCTAGATCTAACAGTATTTATGTCATGGGTGACTTTAATTTTAATGGAATAAACTGGGTGAACAAAACAGGGAAAAGTGAAGCAGAAGATTTTCTAGAATTAATTGACGATTGCTTTCTTACGCAACACATTAAGGAACCAACGCGGGAAAATAATATTTTAGATTTAGTGTTAACTAACAGGGAAACACAAATTAATGACATCGAAATAGGGAGTGAGCTAGGGAACAGTGATCACAAAGTAATCAGATTTAGCATAGAATGGAATAGACCTGTAGGAGAAAATTCTGTTAAAGTGCCAGATTTTCGAAAAGCTGATTTTAATAGCCTAAGAAATTTTTTGGGTCAAATAGATTGGAAAGTCTTGGGTACGGGGTGTGGGCCGGTCTTAGAGCGAGACATGAACCCAGCGACAGGTGACGTAAAAGGGGATTTCGATGTGGATTTAATATATAACTTATTTAAGAATATTCTAAACAAAGTACAGGAACGTAGTATACCATACAAATTGAATAGATCGAATACTAATGACCCAAAGTGGATAACAAATAATTTAAAGAACCTTATAGGTAAAAAGAGAGCTTGGTACAAAAGGATTAAGAATGGGGAAGTCAGGTTAGAACAGGAATTCCTACAACTGGTTAGAAATGTTAAAAAAGAGATTAGGAAAGCAAAAAGAAACTATGAAGTTCGCATAGCAGAGCAAGCAAAGTCAAATCCTAAAGGGTTTTTTCAGTTATATCGAACTAAGACTAGGGAAAGGATAGGTCCATTAAAATCTGAGACAGGTCAAATAACGAATAATGACAAGGAGATGAGTAGTATTTTTAACAAATATTTTATATCTGTATTTACTAAAGAAGAACTTAACAATATGCCTTCAGCCGAACAAGTCTATGTGGGTGGGGATGAGGACAGGTTGACTAGTTTAGCAATTACCAGTGAGGATGTAATTAAACAATTAGAAAAACTAAAACCAAACAAATCCCCAGGGCCGGATGAAGTGTTTGCCAGGGTGCTTAAAGAATGCAAAGAGGAGCTTTCAGAGCCACTGTCTACCATATTTAATAAATCAATAGAGTCAGGCAGAGTGCCAGAGTCATGGAAGGTAGCTAATGTGGTACCAATTTTTAAGAAAGGAGATAGATCACTTGCGTCAAACTATCGGCCAATTAGCCTAACGTCTATTGTGGGAAAGTTACTTGAATCAATAATTGCAAATACAATTCGTCTCCATCTTGAAAAACATAAATTAATAAATGAGTCGTAACATGGTTTTACAAATGGCCGTTCATGTTTAATAAATTTGCTAACATTTTATTCCAGCAAAGTTGAGGCAGTAGATAGTGGTAAGGATTGTGATGTTGTGTACCTTGACTTTAGCAAAGCTTTTGATACAGTGTCACATGAAAGACTAATTAAAAAAATAGAAGCTCATGGTATTGGGGGTGCTATATTAACTTGGATTAGGGCATGGCTATTCTAAAGGAAACAGAGAGTTAGTATAAATGGGGTTAAGTCAGAGGGGGATAATGTTGTTAGTGGAGTACCTCAGGGCTCTGTCCTGGGACCTCTGTTGTTTATAATATATGTAAATGATTTAGATTCAGGTTTCAGTAGCAACATTTGCAAATTTGCCGATGATACGAAAATCGGTAGGGAAATTAATTCGAAGGAGGACTCACTATCACTTCAAGTTGATCTAGATAGGGGTTTGAAATGGTCAAATGATTGGCAAATGCAGTTTAATGCTGATAAATGTAAAGTTCTGAGGCTAGGTAAAGATGATAGAGTTACAAGATACGAGCTAGATGGTGTTGAGATTGCGAAGTCGGATTGCGAAAGGGATCTGGGAGTTATGATTAGTAAGAATTTAAAACAAAAGGATCAAATGCATGAATGTTCGTAATAAGAACATGAGAACATAAGAACAAAGGTAACTGCAGAAGGCCTATTGGCCCATACGAGGCAGCTCCTATTCTATAACCACCCAATCCCACTCATATACTTGTCCAACCCGTGCTTGAAACAATCGAGGGACCCCACCTCCACAATGTTACGCGGCAATTGGTTCCACAAATCAACAACCCTGTTACTGAACCAGTATTTACCCAAGTCTTTCCTAAATCTAAACTTATCCAATTTATATCCATTGTTTCGTGTTCTGTCCTGTGTTGATACTTTTAATACCCTATTAATATCCCCCCGGTTATGTCCATTCATCCACTTGTAAACCTCTATCATGTCACCCCTAACTCTTCGCCTTTCCAGTGAATGCAACTTAAGCTTTGTTAATCTTTCTTCATATGAAAGATTTCTAATTTGGGGAATTAACTTAGTCATCCTACGCTGGACACGTTCAAGTGAATTTATATCCATTCTATAATATGGCGACCAAAACTGAACTGCATAATCTAAATGGGGCCTAACTAGAGCAAGATATAGCTTGAGAACCACACCAGGTGTCTTGTTACTAACGCTGCGATTAATAAATCCAAGTGTCCGATTTGCCTTATTACGAACATTTATGCATTGATCCTTTTGTTTTAAATTCTTACTAATCACAACTCCCAGATCCCTTTCGCAATCCGACTTCGCAATCACAACACCATCTAGCTCGTATCTTGTAACTCTATCATCATTACCTAACCTCAGAACTTTACATTTATCAGCATTAAACTGCATCTGCCAATCCTTTGACCATTTCAAAACCCTATCTAGATCAACTTGAAGTGATAGTGAGTCCTCCTCCGAATTAATTTCCCTACCGATTTTCGTATCATCGGCAAATTTGCAAATGTTGCTACTCAAACCTGAATCTAAATCATTTATATATATTATAAACAACAGAGGTCCCAGGACAGAGCCTTGAGGCACTCCACTTACAACATTTTCCCACTCTGACTTGATTCCATTTATACTAACTCTCTGTTTCCTTTGGTATAGCCATGCCCTAATCCAGCTTAATATAGCACCCCCAATACCATGAGACTCTATTTTTTTAATCAGTCTTTCATGTGGCACTGTATCAAAAGCTTTGCTAAAGTCAAGGTATACAACATCGCAATCCTTACCACTATCAACTGCCTCAACAATGCTAGAATAAAAAGATAACAAATTTGTTAAACATGAACGGCCATTTATAAAACCATGTTGCGACTCAATTATTAATTTATGTTTTTCAAGATGAAGACGAATTTTATTTGCTATTATAGATTCGAGTAACTTTCCCACAATAGACGTTAGGCTAATTGGTCGATAGTTAGACGCAAGTGATCTATCTCCTTTCTTAAAAACTGGTATCACATTAGCAACTTTCCAAAACTCTGGCACTCTGCCTGACTCTATTGATTTATTAAATATGGTTGACAGTGGGTCACAAAGCTCCTCTTTGCATTCTTTAAGCACCCTAGCAAACACTTCATCCGGCCCTGGGGATTTGTTTGGTTTGAGTTTTACTATTTGTTTAAGAACATCCTCCCTGGTAACTGCTAAACTCGTCAACCTGTCCTCGTCCCCACCCACATAGACTTGTTCGGCTGAAGGCATATTGTTAAGTTCCTCTTTAGTAAATACAGATACAAAATATTTATTAAAAATACTACTCATCTCTTCATCACTATCTGTTATTTGACCTGTCTCAGTTTTTAATGGACCTATCCTTTCCCTAGTCTTAGTACGATATAACTGAAAAAACCCTTTAGGATTTGTCTTTGCTTGCCCTGCTATGCGAACTTCATAGTTTCTTTTTGCTTTCCTTATCTCTTTTTTAACATTTCTAACCAGTTGTACGAATTCCTGTTCTAAAGTGACCTCCCCATTTTTAATCCTTTTGTACCAAGCTCTCTTTTTACCTATAAGGTTCTTCAAATTCTTTGTTATCCACTTTGGGTCATTAGTATACGATCTATTCAATTTGTATGGTATACTACGTTCCTGTGCTTTGTTTAGAATATTCTTAAATAAGTTATATATTGAATCCACATCGAAATCCCCATTTAAGTCACCTATCGCTGGGTTCATGTCTCGCTCCAAGACCGGCCCACACCCCATACCCAAGCCTTTCCAATCAATATGACCCAAAAAATTTCTTAGGCTATTAAAATCAGCTTTTCGAAAATCTGGCACTTTAACAGAATTTTCTCCTACTGGTCTATTCCATTCTATGCTAAATCTGATTTCTTTGTGATCACTGCTCCCTAGCTCACTCCCTATTTCGATGTCATTAATTTGCGTTTCCCTGTTAGTTAACACTAAATCTAAAATATTATTTTCCCGTGTTGGTTCCTTAATGTGTTGCGTAAGAAAGCAATCGTCAATTAATTCTAGAAAATCTTCTGCTTCACTATTCCCTGTTTTGTTCAACCAGTTTATTCCGCTAAAATTAAAGTCACCCATGACATAAATACTGTTAGATCTAGATGCTCTAGATATTTCATCCCATAGATGCTTTGCGTCCATTCTGTCTAAATTTGGTGGCCTATATATTACTCCTATTATAATATTATTAGCTTTTTCGTTTAATTCAATCCAAATAGTTTCTGTGTGTGGCTCTGTTTTGATTCCCTCTTTGGGACTACATTTCAAATTGTCCCTAACATATATGGCTACTCCACCTCCTCGTCTAATATATCTATCTGTGTGAAATAGTTTAAATCCATATATTTGATATTCAGCTAATAGTTCTCTATTTTCTACATTCATCCACGTTTCGGTAAGTGCAATAATATCTATTTTTTCTGTGCAGACAAGAGCATTTAATTCGTTAATTTTATTTCTTAGGCTTCTACTGTTAGTGTAATATACCCTAAGTGAATTGTTATTTTGCGGACCTTCTCTTTCCCTGATCGTTTTGCCAATTCCTTTCTCCCACAAACACATACTTTTATTACCTCCTTCCTCCAAATCAATTCCCATACCTCTATCTACTAACAGTTTAAACCCAAACAAACACCTGGTGACTCTAGTGGGAGCCCTGAGGACAGAGTTGGACTCTCTGCGGGAGGAGGTGCGTCAGCTTAAAAAACTACGAGAAGTAACGAAGGAGGAGACCAGCAGTAAAGGGACCTCGTCTTGGAGAGTTGCGAAAGACAGGGGCCTTAAGAAGACTTTGATAAAGCCGCCTTCAAACGCCATAGCAACTTCAAATTCATTTGACGTTTTGGAGGACGTGTGCTGTGGAGAGACTGTGGATCGCGCAAAAGGGAAAGCAACGAAGAGAAAGGAAGCGCAGGCCCCTCAGAAAGTAAAGGAAGTACCTAAGCAAACATTAGTTGTGGGAGATTCCCAGATAAGGTATTTGGATAGAACGTTTTGTGCTAGAGATAGGGGGAACAGGTTAAGGGTTTGCTATCCCGGAGCTGGCATTGGTGATATTATAAACAACATGAATGATATTATGGCTGGTAATGGGAACAATCCCATTATTTGCATTAGCGTGGGAGGAAATGATGTTGGTCGAGTCAGGAGTGAGGAACTGATTCAGAGGTATAAAACAGCCATAGAGTTAGTTAGGAGCAAGGGAGGAATCCCGATCATATGTGGCATTCTTCCAAGAAAGGGAGTGGGAAATGAATGGATATCGAGGGCACTTGGTGTCAATTGCCGGCTGGAAAGATATTGCAAATCAAATGCAATATCTTTCATAGACAACTGGGAACACTTCTATGGAAGAAATGAAATGTATGCTCGTGATGGGGTGCATCTATCGAGAGCTGGGGTTGTTGCTGTTGCGAACTCGCTAGAAGAAGTGGTTAGAGGTGTTTGTTTGGGTTTAAACTGTTAGTAGATAGAGGTATGGGAATTGATTTGGAGGAAGGAGGTAATAAAAGTATGTGTTTGTGGGAGAAAGGAATTGGCAAAACGATCAGGGAAAGAGAAGGTCCGCAAAATAACAATTCACTTAGGGTATATTACACTAACAGTAGAAGTCTAAGAAATAAAATTAACGAATTAAATGCTCTTGTCTGCACAGAAAAAATAGATATTATTGCACTTACCGAAACGTGGATGAATGTAGAAAATAGAGAACTATTAGCTGAATATCAAATATATGGATTTAAACTATTTCACACAGATAGATATATTAGACGAGGAGGTGGAGTAGCCATATATGTTAGGGACAATTTGAAATGTAGTCTCAAAGAGGGAATCAAAACAGAGCCACACACAGAAACTATTTGGATTGAATTAAACGAAAAAGCTAATAATATTATAATAGGAGTAATATATAGGCCACCAAATTTAGACAGAATGGAAGCAAAGCATCTATGGGATGAAATATCTAGAGCATCTAGATCTAACAGTATTTATGTCATGGGTGACTTTAATTTTAGCGGAATAAACTGGTTGAACAAAACAGGGAATAGTGAAGCAGAAGATTTTCTAGAATTAATTGACGATTGCTTTCTTACGCAACACATTAAGGAACCAACACGGGAAAATAATATTTTAGATTTAGTGTTAACTAACAGGGAAACGCAAATTAATGACATCGAAATAGGGAGTGAGCTAGGGAGCAGTGATCACAAAGAAATCAGATTTAGCATAGAATGGAATAGACCAGTAGGAGAAAATTCTGTTAAGAACATAAGAACATAAGAACAAAGGTAGCTGCAGAAGGCCTATTGGCCCATACGAGGCAGCTCCTATTCTATAACCACCCAATCCCACTCATATACTTGTCCAACCCGTGCTTGAAACAATCGAGGGACCCCACCTCCACAATGTTACGCGGCAATTGGTTCCACAAATCAACAACCCTGTTACTGAACCAGTATTTACCCAAGTCTTTCCTAAATCTAAACTTATCCAATTTATACCCATTGTTTCGTGTTCTGTCCTGTGTTGATACTTTTAATACCCTACCAATATCCCCCCGGTTATGTCCATTCATCCACTTGTAAACCTCTATCATGTCACCCCTAACTCTTCGCCTTTCCAGTGAATGCAACTTAAGCTTTGTTAATCTTTCTTCATATGAAAGATTTCTAATTTGGGGAATTAACTTAGTCATCCTACGCTGGACACGTTCAAGTGAATTTATATCCATTCTATAATATGGCGACCAAAACTGAACTGCATAATCTAAATGGGGCCTAACTAGAGCAAGATATAGCTTGAGAACCACACCAGGTGTCTTGTTACTAACGCTGCGATTAATAAATCCAAGTGTCCGATTTGCCTTATTACGAACATTTATGCATTGATCCTTTTGTTTTAAATTCTTACTAATCATAACTCCCAGATCCCTTTCGCAATCCGACTTCGCAATCACAACACCATCTAGCTCGTATCTTGTAACTCTATCATCATTACCTAACCTCAGAACTTTACATTTATCAGCATTAAACTGCATCTGCCAATCCTTTGACCATTTCAAAACCCTATCTAGATCAACTTGAAGTGATAGTGAGTCCTCCTCCGAATTAATTTCCCTACCGATTTTCGTATCATCGGCAAATTTGCAAATGTTGCTACTCAAACCTGAATCTAAATCATTTATATATATTATAAACAACAGAGGTCCCAGGACAGAGCCTTGAGGCACTCCACTTACAACATTTTCCCACTCTGACTTGATTCCATTTATACTAACTCTCTGTTTCCTTTGGTATAGCCATGCCCTAATCCAGCTTAATATAGCACCCCCAATACCATGAGACTCTATCTTTTTAATCAGTCTTTCATGTGGCACTGTATCAAAAGCTTTGCTAAAGTCAAGGTATACAACATCGCAATCCTTACCACTATCAACTGCCTCAACAATGCTAGAATAAAAAGATAACAAATTTGTTAAACATGAACGGCCATTTATAAAACCATGTTGCGACTCAATTATTAATTTATGTTTTTCAAGATGAAGACGAATTTTATTTGCTATTATAGATTCGAGTAACTTTCCCACAATAGACGTTAGGCTAATTGGTCGATAGTTAGACGCAAGTGATCTATCTCCTTTCTTAAAAACTGGTATCACATTAGCAACTTTCCAAAACTCTGGCACTCTGCCTGACTCTATTGATTTATTAAATATGGTTGACAGTGGGTCACAAAGCTCCTCTTTGCATTCTTTAAGCACCCTGGCAAACACTTCATCCGGCCCTGGGGATTTGTTTGGTTTGAGTTTTACTATTTGTTTAAGAACATCCTCCCTGGTAACTGCTAAACTCGTCAACCTGTCCTCGTCCCCACCCACATAGACTTGTTCGGCTGAAGGCATATTGTTAAGTTCCTCTTTAGTAAATACAGATACAAAATATTTATTAAAAATACTACTCATCTCTTCATCACTATCTGTTATTTGACCTGTCTCAGTTTTTAATGGACCTATCCTTTCCCTAGTCTTAGTACGATATAACTGAAAAAACCCTTTAGGATTTGTCTTTGCTTGCCCTGCTATGCGAACTTCATAGTTTCTTTTTGCTTTCCTTATCTCTTTTTTAACATTTCTAACCAGTTGTACGAATTCCTGTTCTAAAGTGACCTCCCCATTTTTAATTCTTTTGTACCAAGCTCTCTTTTTACCTATAAGGTTCTTCAAATTCTTTGTTATCCACTTTGGGTCATTAGTATTCGATCTATTCAATTTGTATGGTATACTACGTTCCTGTGCTTTGTTTAGAATATTCTTAAATAAGTTATATATTGAATCCACATCGAAATCCCCATTTAAGTCACCTATCGCTGGGTTCATGTCTCGCTCCAAGACCGGCCCACACCCCATACCCAAGACTTTCCAATCAATTTGACCCAAAAAATTTCTTAGGCTATTAAAATCAGCTTTTCGAAAATCTGGCACTTTAACAGAATTTTCTCCTACTGGTCTATTCCATTCTATGCTAAATCTGATTTCTTTGTGATCACTGCTCCCTAGCTCACTCCCTATTTCGATGTCATTAATTTGCGTTTCCCTGTTAGTTAACACTAAATCTAAAATATTATTTTCCCGTGTTGGTTCCTTAATGTGTTGCGTAAGAAAGCAATCATCAATTAATTCTAGAAAATCTTCTGCTTCACTATTCCCTGTTTTGTTCAACCAGTTTATTCCGCTAAAATTAAAGTCACCGATGACATAAATACTGTTAGATCTAGATGCTCTAGATATTTCATCCCATAGATGCTTTGCTTCCATTCTGTCTAAATTTGGTGGCCTATATATTACTCCTATTATAATATTATTAGCTTTTTCGTTTAATTCAATCCAAATAGTTTCTGTGTGTGGCTCTGTTTTGATTCCCTCTTTGAGACTACATTTCAAATTGTCCCTAACATATATGGCTACTCCACCTCCTCGTCTAATATATCTATCTGTGTGAAATAGTTTAAATCCATATATTTGATATTCAGCTAATAGTTCTCTATTTTCTACATTCATCCACGTTTCGGTAAGTGCAATAATATCTATTTTTTCTGTGCAGACAAGAGCATTTAATTCGTTAATTTTATTTCTTAGACTTCTACTGTTAGTGTAATATACCCTAAGTGAATTGTTATTTTGCGGACCTTCTCTTTCCCTGATCGTTTTGCCAATTCCTTTCTCCCACAAACACATACTTTTATTACCTCCTTCCTCCAAATCAATTCCCATACCTCTATCTACTAACAGTTTAAACCCAAACAAACACCTCTAACCACTTCTTCTAACGAGTTCGCAACAGCAACAACCCCAGCTCTCGATAGATGCACCCCATCACGAGCATACATTTCATTTCTTAGGCTATTAAAGTGCCAGATTTTCGAAAAGCTGATTTTAATAGCCTAAGAAATTTTTTGGGTCAAATTGATTGGAAAGGCTTGGGTATGGGGTGTGGGCCGGTCTTGGAGCGAGACATGAACCCAGCGATAGGTGACTTAAATGGGGATTTCGATGTGGATTCAATATATAACTTATTTAAGAATATTCTAAACAAAGCACAGGAACGTAGTATACCATACAAATTGAATAGATCGTATACTAATGACCCAAAGTGGATAACAAAGAATTTGAAGAACCTTATAGGTAAAAAGAGAGCTTGGTACAAAAGGATTAAAAATGGGGAGGTCACTTTAGAACAGGAATTCGTACAACTGGTTAGAAATGTTAAAAAAGAGATAAGGAAAGCAAAAAGAAACTACGAAGTTCGCATAGCAGGGCAAGCAAAGACAAATCGTAAAGGGTTTTTTCAGTTATATCGTACTAAGACTAGGGAAAGGATAGGTCCATTAAAAACTGAGACAGGTCAAATAACAGATAGTGATGAAGAGATGAGTAGTATTTTTAATAAATATTTTGTATCTGTATTTACTAAAGAGGAACTTAACAATATGCCTTCAGCCGAACAAGTCTATGTGGGTGGGGACGAGGACAGGTTGACGAGTTTAGCAGTTACCAGGGAGGATGTTCTTAAACAAATAGTAAAACTCAAACCAAACAAATCCCCAGGGCCGGATGAAGTGTTTGCTAGGGTGCTTAAAGAATGCAAAGAGGAGCTTTGTGACCCACTGTCAACCATATTTAATAAATCAATAGAGTCAGGCAGAGTGCCAGAGTTTTGGAAAGTTGCTAATGTGATACCAGTTTTTAAGAAAGGAGATAGATCACTTGCGTCTAACTATCGACCAATTAGCCTAACGTCTATTGTGGGAAAGTTACTCGAATCTATAATAGCAAATAAAATTCGTCTTCATCTTGAAAAACATAAATTAATAATTGAGTCGCAACATGGTTTTATAAATGGCCGTTCATGTTTAACAAATTTGTTATCTTTTTATTCTAGCATTGTTGAGGCAGTTGATAGTGGTAAGGATTGCGATGTTGTATACCTAGACTTTAGCAAAGCTTTTGATACAGTGCCACATGAAAGACTGATTAAAAAAATAGAGTCTCATGGTATTGGGGGTGCTATATTAAGCTGGATTAGGGCATGGCTATACCAAAGGAAACAGAGAGTTAGTATAAATGGAATCAAGTCAGAGTGGGAAAATGTTGTAAGTGGAGTGCCTCAAGGCTCTGTCCTGGGACCTCTGTTGTTTATAATATATATAAATGATTTAGATTCAGGTTTGAGTAGCAACATTTGCAAATTTGCCGATGATACGAAAATCGGTAGGGAAATTAATTCGGAGGAGGACTCACTATCACTTCAAGTTGATCTAGATAGGGTTTTGAAATGGTCAAAGGATTGGCAGATGCAGTTTAATGCTGATAAATGTAAAGTTCTGAGGTTAGGTAATGATGATAGAGTTACAAGATACGAGCTAGATGGTGTTGTGATTGCGAAGTCGGATTGCGAAAGGGATCTGGGAGTTATGATTAGTAAGAATTTAAAACAAAAGGATCAATGCATAAATGTTCGTAATAAGGCAAATCGGACACTTGGATTTATTAATCGCAGCGTTAGTAACAAGACACCTGGTGTGGTTCTCAAGCTATATCTTGCTCTAGTTAGGCCCCATTTAGATTATGCAGTTCAGTTTTGGTCGCCATATTATAGAATGGATATAAATTCACTTGAACGTGTCCAGCGTAGGATGACTAAGTTAATTCCCCAAATTAGAAATCTTTCATATGAAGAAAGATTAACAAAGCTTAAGTTGCATTCACTGGAAAGGCGAAGAGTTAGGGGTGACATGATAGAGGTTTACAAGTGGATGAATGGACATAACCGGGGGGATATTAATAGGGTATTAAAAGTATCAACACAGGACAGAACACGAAACAATGGATATAAATTGGATAAGTTTAGATTTAGGAAAGACTTGGGTAAATACTGGTTCAGTAACAGGGTTGTTGATTTGTGGAACCAATTGCCGCGTAACATTGTGGAGGTGGGGTCCCTCGATTGTTTCAAGCACGGGTTGGACAAGTATATGAGTGGGATTGGGTGGTTATAGAATAGGAGCTGCCTCGTATGGGCCAATAGGCCTTCTGCAGTTACCTTTGTTCTTATGTTCTTATGTTCTTATGTTCGCAACAGCAACAACCCCAGCTCTCGATAGATGCACCCCATCACGAGCATACATTTCATTTCTTCCATAGAAGTGTTCCCAGTTGTCTATGAAAGATATTGCATTTGATTTGCAATATCTTTCCAGCCGGCAATTGACACCAAGTGCCCTCGATATCCATTCATTTCCCACTCCCTTTCTTGGAAGAATGCCACATATGATCGGGATTCCTCCCTTGCTCCTAACTAACTCTATGGCTGTTTTATACCTCTGAATCAGTTCCTCACTCCTGACTCGACCAACATCATTTCCTCCCACGCTAATGCAAATAATGGGATTGTTCCCATTACCAGCCATAATATCATTCATGTTGTTTATAATATCACCAATGCCAGCTCCGGGATAGCAAACCCTTAACCTGTTCCCCCTATCTCTAGCACAAAACGTTCTATCCAAATACCTTATCTGGGAATCTCCCACAACTAATGTTTGCTTAGGTACTTCCTTTACTTTCTGAGGGGCCTGCGCTTCCTTTCTCTTAGTTGCTTTCCCTTTTGCGCGATCCACAGTCTCTCCACAGCACTCGTCCTCCAAAACGTCAAATGAATTTGAAGTTGCTATGGCGTTTGAAGGCGGCTTATAATCCTATAAGGCGAATAGGACACTGGGATTTATTAATCGAAGCGTTTGTAACAAGACACCTGGTGTTGTTCTTAAGCTATATCTTGCTCTGGTTAGGCCCCATTTAGATAATGCAGTTCAGTTTTGGTCGCCGTATTATAGAATGGATATAAATTCACTTGAACGTGTTCAACGTAGGATGACTAAGTTAATTCCCCAAATTAGAAATCTTTCATATGAAGAAAGATTAACAAAGCTTAAGTTGCATTCACTGGAAAGGCGAAGAGTTAGGGGTGACATGATAGAGGTTTACAAGTGGATGAATGGACATAACAGGGGGGATATTAATAGGGTATTAAAAATATCAACACAAGACAGAACACGAAGCAATGGGTATAAATTGGATAAGTTTAGATTTAGGAAAGACTTGGGTAAATACTGGTTCAGTAACAGGGTTGTTGATTTGTGGAACCAATTGCCGCGTAACGTGGTGGAGGAGGTGTCCCTCGATTGTTTCAAGCGCGGGTTGGACAAGTATATGAGTGGGATTGGGTGGTTATAGAATAGGAGCTGCCTCGTATGGGCCAATTGGCCTTCTGCAGTTACCTTTGTTCTTATGTTCTTATTGGTGAAGAACTTTCAGTGATTAGCGATTTTGAACAAACGAACATTTCCATTTTTATTTATATAGATTTACACACGTTATGTATTCGTATCTACATATTTTATTCACCATAATTCTGCAAGTAAGCTGGTATTGTGTCCAAACAGCATAGTGGCCATCATACACTGCATGAGAGATCACACAGCAGCCAGCAGACGATGCTACGGGCATGTCGCTACCTCCCTCACCAAAAAGGCTCCTCCCACCAAACTCCTGTTGCTGCTATTACACTATATACACACATTGTATTTACCCATGTATATATGTGTTCACCATAGCAAACCATTAAGCTAGTATGATGTGCATAACAGGAGTGGTTGCCACACACAGTGACGCTACCTCGATCTTCTCCCTCCCCCGACCAAAATTCCTCCTCCTACAATACTACGCACATATGTACAAGGGTATATACACACATTGTATATACCCATGTGCATGTGTGTTCACCATAGCAAACCACTAAGCTAGTATGGTGAGCAAAACAAGAGTGGCTGCTACACACAGTGTCGCTATCTGGATTCCCTTTCCTCCCTCCTTCACCAAACTTCCTCCTTCCACAATACTAAGCACAGCGCTAATTATCACCACTATCCTACTATTATCACAATCCTGGTCACTAAATCCCGTAAACGAATAAATGACCACAAGTTTTCTTTGTAGAGTAACATATGAAGTTGCTTGAAGATTCCTAGATGGACGAAATAATGCTGTTGCTAGCGCTGTGAACATCGTGAACAGCATTGATTCACTGATATATGAACATTGTACACAGTCATTATCACACTCAGGCTCTTCTGTAATACTATCATGGCTAAATAATACCAGTTATATATATATATATATATATATATATATATATATATATATATATATATATATATATATATATATATATATATATATATATATATATATATATATATTTGACATTATTAGGCGATGCTGTGGCCACAAGCTTAACAGCAGTGCTGTGAGCTAATGCTATGTGCGCCAGCGTTGGTTGCTCACTCAGTACTGAGGTCCGCACACACGGGAATGTTGCCGACGATTTTTTTTAAATGGCGCCTGTTTACAAGAGTCTTGAGGAAGTTGATGTGAACTCCATGTAGCCTCGGGAGTGTTGAATCATAGGCTAAAATTAAAAATACCCGGAGGAGCGTTGTTCACCCCCCCCCCTCCTCGTCGATGACCTGCAGGCCTTTGCGCAGTTCAGTGGATTTCTAACTAGTACTGGGTTAGACAATACTGTTAATTACTATTTAATGTTGAGCAAACCTTAAGTAGGGTGAATTTATTATTTCACACAATTGTGTACTTATACTTTATTACATAGTTACTGTACATCTTTGAGTGTTACTAGGTGTCACTATACCAACTGATGGTGATAAAGAAGAGCTAACTGGACGTACAACCGTAGTGGCATTAAAGAATCACTCAAATCATAGCTATTTACCATTAGGAAGGTAAACTAACCTCTATATGAGGTAAATTACAATCAGCCTAACCAAGAAATCAAATATTAGGATATTAATAACCGTACCTGCTCCACATATATGAGCAAGTATCATAGCTGTCTATAATTAGCTATATAAGCCTTATAAGGCTTCAACCCATAGCCAACATGGCTACACCATAAAAAACTGGAAGAATTTTGAAATGCCTTCAAAGTCACTTGACAAGGCTGATCGACAAATGTGACGGCTGGGTAGAAGTAGCCCCAGTTGATCTCATATCGTTGGAATTCTCAGCAACAATAGCTAACCAGAAATTCAAACAGGTACAAGAATTTATTGTGTTGTACATAGGTGCACCCCATGTCAGTAATACTGACCTTGACGACATAGATCTAATCATATCTGACGTAGTTAACTATGAAGGCAAAATTCAGGCCAGATTAAATTACTATAATAAGATGCTTGCAACAGAAAATGTTCCTGTTGGATTAGAACATCCTTACAGTATACCCATACTACAGCAAGCAACAAGCTCATCAGATGAAATAAATGAGCTACCTCAAGATGAGGATATTCCTCTAATCAAGTCTGACCCTTACAAAGGATCAATAATTCAAGTTAAACATTCATTTTCTACAGTCTCCTCTAATACAATTTCACTCAATGACTCATTAACAGGGTCTTAACAGTTTTCAGATATTATATCCATATATTCCATGGATTCTGAGAATTCAATCCATGAGGCTACTGAATTGACAAGCTTCCCAGAAGTATCTGGAGAAACAAGTAAAGCTGAAACAGGGGATGAAGATGCAGCTGAAGCTGAAATTAAAGCTGAAGCTGAACTGAAAGCTGAAGTGTTATTAAAAGCTGAAGCTGAAATTGAAACTGAGGCTAGGCAAGAAGCCTTAAACCAAGTTAGTGATAGTCTTAATCACTCAAACCAGTCTCTGATTCTGAGGTTATCTTAAAGTGATTTCGGGGCTTGACGTCCCTGCGGCCTGGTCCTAGACCAGGCCTCCTTTTTGATACACATCTACAGGAAGCAGCCCACTGTCTAACTCCCAGGTACCTATTTACTGCTAGGTAACACGGGCATCAGAGTGAAAGAAACATTTTGCCCATTTGTATCCGCCTCCACTGGAGATCGAAACCGGAACCTCAGGACTACGAACCCGAAGCGCTGTCCACTCAGCTGTTAGGCACCTCCAGAGGTAATGCCGAATGTGTTAGCATCAATCAAGCTATCCAGCTCTCTAGAGAAAGTGCTGAGAATGAGAAAGGTATCATAAATCTCGTACATCAACTATTGGACTTATCTCAACCAGTCTCAATCAATCAGTTGACTCCTTGCAAACATTTATTTTAAAATTTGAGTCACTGTTAAAATCTTTCAGCATTGAAGTGGATCAACCCGCTGCTGAGTGGATGACTAAAATTGTCATCCAAAGAAAATTGTCTAGCGAAGTGCTAAATGAATTATATTCATATCAGAATAATACCGTCCTGACAATGCAAGATATGTTAACAGGTTTGCGTATTATAGTAAAAAATAAACAAGCAAACTAGGCACTTAATCGACTTAAGAATGGTCCAGGACGGATCAAAACGTCGTCGTTCCCTTCATTTTCTAGTGTGTGGATTGGTCAACATACTTCAGCCACGTTATTGTAACTCATTGCACTTAATGCCACCCCCTGAATCAACAGAAATTGTACCCACATTAAATTCCTTAACTGAAACTCCTAAAGTGGCCCAGTCGTTAGGTAATAAGAGTATTAATAATCAATGTAATACCAACAGGTCAAACACTGATTTATCAGTGAGACCTAAGAGTACTATAAATACTCCCAAGAGCCCAATAAGTGCACCCAAGAACCCAATAACTACTCCCAAGAGCACAACAAGAACTCACAAAAAATAAACTAATAAATACATACAAACAACAAAGCCTTCATAACCTGTAAACAATGTTTCCCCTAAACCGAAGAACCTTAAGCATGCTGTAGGCCCGGGGGTTGTGTTTGTTTTGCCATCAAAACATTCTTTATATGAATGTATAAATTATCCTAGTAGAGACATCCGAGTCAGACGACTCAAACAGTTACACAATGTACCAGGTGTCACATAATACTAAAAACTGTAAGACCCCACTGAACACATGCAATAGGTGTAGAAGGGGACAGCATCATGCTGCACCATGCAAATGTATGAAATCAAATTATACAAATCACAAGGTAAGAGATAGAAATCTCACACAAGTTCAGTGTTGCAAGGTGTGAGAAGTTTACATCATACAATAACCAGCACCTCAAGTAAATGCAATATTGTTCACTGCCCAACTCCAAGTCAAGAATAAAGGGACCAAGATCACCATTCGTGCCCTATTCGACTAGGGACCCAGAAAACTTTCATTACTCAGAAAGCGGCAGAGGCACTTAAATTAAAACCAATCACACAGGTGAAATTAAACTTGTCAGGGTTCATAATAAGTAGAGGACCCCGAGAATATACAGTAGTACAACCGCTCATACGCCTAGGTGGTTATGTCAGGTGTTATGATCCCAGGTAGCTGAAAAACGAGTCTCCCCCTGAGAGTTATTCTGCCAGGCCTGACCTAACTAAGAGGTCAAAGAAATATAGACCTGGAAATACATATCGTAAACACTTGATTAAATTTGACGACTAGATTAAAAGTATGGGCAATGAATAAGAATATGCATAAATGACTTGACATGAGATGTGGAGAATTTGCGTGAGGCTCGCTTCAGAGGGGTTTGACCTTACTTGAGCTGCAGAAATCGTGAGGGGAGGTTGTGCTCCGTTTGAGCCCCTGGTGAAGAAGAACCCCTGAGTGATATACATTCAAGAAGAAGGAAGTGGACAGACGTCTCGCTTGTGGAATAAGTCTGGGGACGTGTCAGCTCAAGTCATGGACTGCAGGGAGAGTGTGGAGCAGTCTTTAAAGCAGTTTTGTGGCCAGCTTAGAGCGCCCTAGTGGTGACTGCCCAGTCAGTGAATGCCACGAGCGGACCAAATTCTGTGGTAAGCCATTTTAAACGAGTTCACAGTGATTGCCTGTGGTGGTCGTGTGCCCAGCGACCGTAGCAAATGTCTATTGATATATTAGGCATTTTTTATTAAGGCAGAAAGCCTAAATAAGAGAATAGAGATGAGGGAACCAGCTGAGGAGAGGAGCAGCACATCCTCTCCCGCCGAAAGCTTGGATGCAACTGACTGGGCCCAGTGGCTGACAGTCTCAGGTGGACCGCCACGGGAGAGTGGAGAATGGACTCGCCCAGGCATGGCGGAGTCTCCTTATGGCAGGTGGGAATCATAGGGATGTAGAGTGGAGACATTTATTGTGCAGTTTATTTTAGTTATATGTTTGTAGAGGAAGATCTTTATGGCGTGTCAATGGGTTGCAGGTTTGTCAGGGGAAGGAGTTCCTGAGAGAATTTCGAGGTCAGAGGAGGAGTCTGTGGATGGAACTCCAAGAAATACTGAGCTCTGTGGAAGAGCAATCCCACAGTGAGGAATTGGACCTCAAGCTGTGAGAGGAGAAGCAGTGGAGTGGAGTTTCATGGGCTTCTGTGATACCTGTGGTGAAGGATCATTGCTGTTCAGGGAAAACTTCATGGTGCAGCAGCCTGGAAGAGCTGTAGATGATCATGGTAGATAATTGTGGAGGAAACTGGAGACGTTCTTGGTAGTGGACCTCTAAATGTAGAGAGGAGGTTCTTAATGTACATTGATAGAGGGTTGATAGTGTTTGAGTGTCATTAGTGTTACGAACCCTTCGTAACCGGGTTCTTCATAATCTCTATGATCCTACTCAAGTTCAGAGTAACCTAATCTTGGTGGGAATACAGTGTAATGTTTAAAGGTAAAAGTGAAAGAACACTTAAATAACCCATTATTATTTTCCCATCATCATTATAATATTTACAAGTCTATGCGATGTCAACCGGATTGGCGTTGCTAGCCCTTACGCTAGCCTGCTTCACGGATGACGACCACAAGGTGCCTCTGATGAGGTCTTTGTTGCGCACCCGTTGGTACGCTCAAGCAACAAAGTCGGCAACGCCTGACCAGCCCCACTGGCTGTTACTTCCAGAAACGTGGTCTACTCAACCGTAGCGTTCATCTAGTCTCACTGGCTAGCACCTCTGGGAGTGAAGTCTATTGCGCTCAACCACAGCGCTCGACCAGCCCACTTGGCTAGTCCTTCCAGGAGCAAAGTCCACAGTGCTTGCCCAGCCCAACTTGCTAGCACCTTCAGGTCGACCTACATCTTCCACTGTCCCGGTTTCATTCACTTCCCTAGCCTGCATCTGGTTACTTGTCACCTTTCAGCCAGGCAGACTAAAAGATGGGAAACTCCATTTAATGGGAGGGTCAACTGCTGTAGTTTGGCGCCAGGATTGTAGATGGCGCCAAGGTCCGTGACAATTAGCATGCATGACGCAGTGGAAGGTGAGTGATTGGATGTTTGATTCAAGGAATATTTACATTGATGTTTATGTTGTTGCAGCCTTAGGCTGGATTCCTTGTGTATATTTATATATATTCTAGGGCTGATAGTGCTATATTGTATTACAAGATTTAACCCACTAGTGAGGTTGGTAGCATTAGTGGCGAGCCAGGAGTTGGGCTACCACTTGATATAAGCAGCTGATAGAGTCCTGATGGGATTAAATGCAACCTGACTATAATAGCATAGAGTGTTGGAGTCATATTATTATTCTTGTATGTATGTTCTACATGTTCACTGTCTAAGTAAATGTATATAGTTTCTGGTGTTTGCCCATGTCCTAGTGAGGCTTCCCAGAAATTAGGAGAGAAAGAGAGAGAAAGAACCACAGCTGTAGATAGGGTGGTACAGAATTATAATTAAAAAAAAGGGGGAGTGAGGAGGTCATACGAACCAAGGAGAGAGTGGGAAGTCACAGCGGCTCGAATTGGGTGTGTACACGTGACAACGAGGCCAGTGTTGGAGCCGCACCCCCTAAATGTGTGATGCTGAGCCCCTCTCCAAGAGCACGAAGCATACAAGGTGATCTCCTAACCAAAGTACAAGCACTCTACGGGTTTTGGTTGGTTATATGGAAAGGACGTACACACCCTATGTACAACACACCTTATAATATTTGGGGGCCTTTGTCTGGGAGAGTGAACTGACACACCCACACCCTGTCCGGGAGTGGATTGATACACCCTTTGTGGAAATAAGTTGACTTTGTGCCCGCAGGTGTATATTCTCTCTCTTGGGAAGACTCACAGGACACGATGGATAAGGTGCAAGTGTTTGTGGAGTCAGGCAGGCCTGAGGACTTCGAAGGTTGCACCAGGGATCAGTTGAAACAGCAGAAAGATGTGGCATCAGGGTGAAGGCATTTAAATTGGCTGGGATGAAGGATGAGATCCGGAGGCAACTCAGAGCCAAGAGTGAAGCAACAGAACAGGGAGCCAAGAAAGGAGCTGAAAGTGGAAAGAAGGATGATGGGCAGGATGAAGTGAGATCCCAGGAATCAAGTAGGAGTAGTAAGAGTAGCCGCAGATAGCCGCTACTTCATCCCAGTAGCAGGAGTAGCCGGAATAGGAGCTTGGAAAGATTGCAGTTAGAGCTCTAGATGCAGAGTGAGGAGAGACAGTTCTAACTGGAAAGGTTGAAGTTAAAACTGCAGATGAAAAATGAACAAGAGAAAGAAAAAGAGAAAACCGGACTGGAAATGGAAAAGAGGAAACCAGACTGGAGGTAGAAAAAGAGGAAACCAGACTGGAGGTAGAAAAAGAGAAAGCCATACTAGAGGTGGAGAAAGAAAGAGAGGACCAAACAAATGCAGATAGAAGCAAATACAACCTTAGCTGAATAAAGAAATGAACATGGGTTGCCAGAGAGCACCACCCAGGTATCACACCCACCAGATAATAGGGTTAGGGAAAAGGATATTCCTCTGTTTGTGCCCGAAGAGGCAGAGAGATTCTTCGAACACTTCGAAAAAGTAGCCAATATCAAGGAGTGGCCAGAGGAGGACTGGGCCCAACTGGTTTTGTTGAGATTGACTGGCGCAGCCACTCGTTAATCAACAACATTGTCATAATCTTCTTGTTAACGACCTGATGATCCGCTAGTTCAGTAACAATATCATTCTCGGACATGACGAACAAACCTCAGCAGTAAACATGTCTTTTTCAAGAATTCGTACGCGTCCCCGTTATAAATATCCTCTGTCTTACATCTGTGTTGAACGAGAACTCATAGACACTAAATCATGGACAGCCAAATCACATAGCTATCAACCACCAATTGGAGCAGCCTATCCTCCAAACAAAGACCCAAAATCCATTCCATACAACCGCCAAACCCCCCCTTTTTATAAATGAAAAACGGTTTACACATGACTACCAACTGGTGACATCCGAACACTTCCGGAACAAGTCCTTCGCTGACGACTTTTGTTTGAACTACAACGCTGTAAATGCTTCACCCACATATTACAAATAATTGCCAACAGAACCTAAACACCTAGCCTATCCTAACCAGTGCCTAAATATGACCAATATGCTAATATATAATAATATTATAATAATATAATTTTAAGGAGATGGCTATCCCGGGCTGTGAGGGTTTCAGAGACTACATAGCAGGCACCATGACAATGGGAGGACCAAGGATAGTAGTAGCAGTAATATATAATCCTCCACCATATATAATATAATAATTACCACCATAATATAATAATTATAATAATAATATAATAATATAACAGAGCAGCAAGGAACCCGTCTTGGCAGCTGGGTTCAGAATGATGCTTACACCGACGATTCCCGCGTCCTCCTCGAAATAACCAATGAGAGGAAGGCATACAGCGACTTACCCCTCTCATCCAATCAGCGACGGTGTAGCATAGCCCCTAGGGCAGCTCCAAGATGGCCGACCAACATGGTGGCTCAAGATGTTTACTAAGATGGCGGCTGTTTCCATGACGACGACTCAAGTGGCCAGCAAGCGCGGGAGGCCCACAGCTCACCCACGCTTGCGGCCTAGCTGTTCCCGCGCAAAGTCGAGTCTCGCTTCATGCCATACAATGAGATGATGCTATCGGCTCTAGCACTGTCTACAGACATGCTACCCTGGCCACGGTAACATTTCTGGACTGCTGATGACTGGGGCTCTCACATGAGCCCAAACACTAGATGTTTCGGTTGCTGGTTACCAAACTTAAGTCCGCCCACTTAACAAGTGCACTTAACAAGTGTACTGGCTCCCACAGGCATAAGAGCACTATTGTAAGTGAGCTGGTGAACCATCTCCTCACACATATCACCTCCTTTTCTTCTGTCTTCTAGTTTTAGCATATTTAATGCCTCTAACCTCTCCTCGTAGCTCTTGCCTTTCAGTTCTGGGAGCCACTTAGTAGCATGCCTTTGCACCTTTTACAGTTTGTTGATGTGCTTCTTAAGATATGGGCACCACACAACCGCTGCATATTCTAGCTTTGGCCTAACAAAAGTCGTGAACAATTTCTTTAGTATATTGCTATCTATGTATTTAAAAGCAATTCTCCGCCTTTCTGACAATCCAAAAATATGCAGTCTGCCCTCCCTTCTCTTTCTTGCCTTTTTTTTTGTTGCCTGGTCGTAGAATTCAAGTAACCCTGTGAGGCAGGACCTGCCATCCCTGAATCCATGTTGATGCTGTATTACAAAGTTCTTTCGCTCCAGGTGCTCCACTAGCTTTCTTCGCACAATCTTCTCCATCAGCTTGCATGGTATGCAGGTTTGGGACACTGGCCTGTAATTCAGTGCCAGTGAATTACAGGCCTTAGGTATGTATGTGTGTGTGTGTACTCACCTATTTGTACTCACCTATTTGTGCTTGCAGAATCGAGCAGTGACTCTTGGATCCCGCCTTTCCAGCTATCGGTTGTTTACAGCAATGACTCCTGTCCCATTTCCCTATCATACTTAATTTTAAAAGTATGAATAGAGTTTGCTTCCACAACCTGTTCCCCAAGTGCACTCCATTTTTCCACTACTCTCACGCTAAAAGAAAACTTCCTAACATCTCTGTGACTCGTTTGAGTTTCCAGTTTCCATCCATGTCCCCTCATTCTGTTATTATTCCGTGTGAACATTTCATCTATTTCCACTTTGTCAATTCCCCTGAGTATTTTATATGTCCCTATCATATCTCCTCTCTCCCTTCTTTTCTCTAGTGTCGTAAGGTTCAGTTCCTTCAGACGCTCTTCATATCCCATCCCTCGTAACTCTGGGACAAACCTCGTCGCAAACCTCTGAACCTTCTCCATTTTCCTTATGTGTTTCTTCAGGTGGGGGCTCCATGATGGAGCGGCATACTCTAAGACTGGTCTCACGTAGGCAGTGTAAAGCGCCCTAAAAGCCTCCTCACTTAGGTTTCTGAATGAAGTTCTAATTTTCGCCAGTGTAGAGTACGCTGCCATCTATTCTTGTGCGCTATTTGCTCATCTTTCGTCATAAACCTCTCTATAAACACATTGTAATGGGTTTCACTTCCTATGAGTAAATGCTTGTTCCTCATTATGTACTCCACAGCCTCCTCATTGGAGAATTGCACCAGAACAGGTCTATTCTTGGTACAATTGTAAGGTCCAACCCGGCGGCTGATATCCACCTCATGTTCTGCCATTCCTGCTCCAATACATCTCAGTATCTCATGCAATTCATATTTTTCCGTCTCTATCCTTTCTTGTCTTGTTGGTGCCCCAGATTCGAATAATCCATGTATTATAATAGACCGTCTCCTCAGTAATTCACTGCCATGCTGGTAGCCTGTCCCCAGGGGACTCTCCATCCCAACCGCACTCACTAACCTATCCCTACTAATCCTCTGTCCTTAGCCATGCTGTTAATCCTTCCTAATTCGTTTGTGACCCGAGCACATTCTCTCTCCCAGTCCTCTCTTCCCTTCCTAATCTCTTCCCGAATATAGAGCATAAGCTCTTGTTTCTGCCTCTCTACCGCATCCTGTATTTGCTGAAGTAACTCGCTTTTTATACCTTGGATTAGATCCTCCATCCAATCGCTCCTTCTCTCTAAAATTTCCTTATTAATTTGTCTATAAATCTGTCCTCCTCCTCGTCCCTGTGTGTGTATGTGTGTGTGTGTGTGTGTGTGTGTGTGTGTACTCACATAATTGTACTCACCTAATTGTGCATGCGGGGGTTGAGCTTAGGCTCTTTGGTCCCGCCTCTCAACTGTCAATCAACTGGTGTACAGATTCCTGAGCCTACTGGGCTCTATCATATCTACATTTGAAACTGTGTATGGAGTCAGCCTCCACCACATCACTTCCTAGTGCATCCCATTTATTAACTACTTTGACACTGAAAAAATTCTTTCTAACGTCTCTGTGGCTCATCTGGGTACTAAGTTTCCACCTATGTCCCCTTGTTCGTGTCCCACCCGTGCTGAAGAGTTTGTCTTTGTCCACCCTGTCAATTCCCCTGAGAATTTTCTAGGTGGTTATCATGTCTCCCCTTACTCTTCTGTTTTCCAGGGATGTGAGGTTCAGCTCCTTTAGCCTTTCCTCGTAGCTCAATTGTAGTAGCCCTCCTCGTAGTAGCTCTCCTCGTAGCCCTTTCCTCGTAGCTGTGTGTGCTCACCTAGTGCTCACCTAGTTGTGTCTGCAGGATCGAGCATTGACTCTTGGATCCCGCCTTTCGAGCATTGGTTGTTTACAGCAATGACTCCTGTCCCATTTCCCTATCATACCTGGTTTTAAAATTATGAATAGTATTTGCTTCCACAACCTGTTCCTGAAGTGCATTCCATTTCCCCACTACTCTCACGCTAAAAGAAAACTTCCTAACATCTCTGTGACTCATCTGAGTTTCAAGCTTCCATCCATGTCCTCTCGTTCTGTTACTATTCTGTGTGAACATTTCGTCTATGTCCACTCTGTCAATCCCTCTGAGTATCTTATACGTTCCTATCATGTCCCCCCTCTCCCTTCTTCTTTCTAGTGTCGTAAGGCACAGTTCCCTCAGGCGCTCCTCATACCCCATCCCTCGTAGCTCTGGGACGAGTCTCGTTGCAAACCTCTGAACCTTTTCCAGTTTCATTGTATGCTTCTTCAGATGGGGACTCCATGATGAGGCGGCATACTCTAAGACTGGCCTTACGTAGGCAGTGTAAAGCGCCCTAAATGCCTCCTTACTTAGGTTTCTGAATGATGTTCTAACTTTTGCCAGTGTAGAGTACGCTGCTGTCGTTATCCTACTAATATGTGCCTCAGGAGATAGATTAGGTGTTACGTCCACCCCCAGGTCTCTTTCACGCGTCGTTACAGGTAGGCTGTTCCCCTTCATTGTGTACTGTCCCTTTGGTCTCCTATCTCCTAGTCCCATTTCCATAACTTTACATTTGCTCGTGTTGAATTCTAGTAGCCATTTCTCTGACCATCTCTGCAATCTGTTCAGGCCCTCTTGGAGGATCCTGCAATCCTCATCTGTCACAACTCTTCTCATCAACTTTGCATCATCCGCAAACATCGACATGTAGGACTCTACGCCTGTAAACATGTGGTTAACATATACAAGAAATAGAATTGGTCCCAGCACCGATCCTTGTGGTTCTCCACTTGTTACTGTTCGCCAGTCCGGCTTCTCGCCCCTTACCGTAACTCTTTGGCTCCTTCCTGTTAGGTAGTTCCTTATCCATGCTAGGACCTTTCCCCCCACCCCCGCCTGCCTCTCGAGCTTGAACAGCAGTCTCATGTGCGGTACTGTATCAAAGGCTTTTTGGCAGTCCAGAAATATGCAGTCTGCCCAAACATCTCTGTCCTGTCTTATCCTCGTTATTTTATCATAGAATTCCAGAAGGTTTGTTAGGCACGATTTCCCTGTCCAGAACCCATGTTGATGTTTGTTCACAAACCTAATGTTCTCCAGGTGTGCAACCAGTCGTAGCCTAATTATTCTTTCCAGTATTTTACAGGGAATGCTTGTCAGTGATACAGGTCTATAGTTAAGTGCCTCCTCCCTATCACCTTTCTTGAAGATCGGCACGACATTTGCCTTCTTCCAGCAACTGGGCAATTCTCCTGACATAAGTGACTCATTAAAGATCATTGCCAGAGGCACGTTGAGGGCCTGTGCTGCTTCTTTTAGTATCCACGGTGATACTTTGTCTGGTACAACTGCTTTAGTTGCATCTAGAGTTGTCAACTGTTTCATTACCTCCTCTGCTGTCACCTCTATATCTGATAGTCTTTCATCTAGGGTAACCCCTTCCAACAATGGGAGCTGCTCAGGCTCGGTAGTGAACACTCCATGGAAACTGGCATTCAGTGCCTCGCAGATTTCCTTGTCACTTTCAGTATATGCCCTCTCTGTCTTCCTTAGTCTTGTCACTTGGTCGTTCACCGACATTTTTCTTCTTATATGACTGTGTAGCAACTTAGGTTGTTTTTTCGCTTTGATTGCAATATCGTTCTCATAGTCCCTTTCCGATGTTCGTCTTATGTTAATGTAATCGTTCCTAGCTCTGTTGTACCTGCTTCTGTTGTCCTCTGTTCTTTGTCTTCTGTACTTCCTCCACTCCCGCCTGCTGGCCATTTTTGCTTCCTGACACTGTCTATTAAACCATGGGTTATTATATTCCTTCTTATTTTTTCCCTTTACCGTTGGTATAAATCTCTCTTCGGCCTCCTGGCATTTCTGTATGACTAGGTCCATCATATCTTGGACTGTTTTTCCTCTAATTTCTTCCTCCCACTGCACTTCACCACTTCACCCAGATAGTCCCTTATCCTCATATAGTCCCCTTTCCTGTAGTCAGCTCTCCTTTCCCAGATCTCTTGTCCCATGGTCATAAGTTTGAATTCCATCATGTAGTCAAAGACTAGGACACAATGGTTACTGGCCCCTAGAGGTATTTCATGCTCTAAATTCTCGATATCTTCTACGTTCTGGGTGAAAATCAGGTCTAATAGGCTCGGTGCATCTCCTCCTCTTTCTCTTGTGCCTTCCCTTGTGTCTTCCCTTGTGTGTGTGTGTGTGTGTGTGTGTGTGTGTGTGTGTGTGTGTGTGTGTGTGTGTGTGTGTGTGTGTGTGTGTGTGTGTGTGTGTGTGTGTGTGTGTGTGTGTGTGTACTCACCTATTTGTACTCACCTATTTGTGCTTGCGGGGGTTGAGCTTTGGCTCTTAGGTCCCGCCTCTCAACTGTCAATCAACTGGTGTACAGATTGCTGAGCCTACTGGGCTCTATCATATCTACATCTAAAACTGTGTATGAGTCAGCCTCCACCACATCACTGCCTAGTGCATTCCATCCGTTAACTACTCTGACACTGAAAAAGTTCCTTCTAACGTCTCTGTGGCTCATGTGGGTACTCAGTTTCCACCTGTGTCCCCTTGTTCGCATCCCACCAGTGTTGAATAGTTTATCCTTGTTTACCCGGTCGATTCCTCTGAGGATTTTGTAGGTTGTGATCATGTCTCCCCTTACTCTTCTGTCTTCCAGTGTCGTAAGGTGCATTTCCCGAAGCCTTTCCTCGTAACTCATGCCTCTTAGTTCTGGGACTAGTCTAGTGGCATACTTTTGGACTTTCTCCAGCTTCGTCTTGTGCTTGACAAGGTACGGGCTCCATGCTGGGGCCGCATACTCCAGGATTGGTCTTACATATGTGGTGTACAAGATTCTGAATGTTTCCTTACACAGGTTCCTGAACGCTGTTCTGATGTTAGCCAGCCTCACATATGCCGCAGATATTATTGTTTTTATGTGGGCTTCAGGAGACAGGTTTGGTGTGATATCAACTCCTAGATCTTTCTCTCTGTTCGTTTCATTAAGTACTTCATCTCCTATTCTGTATCCTGTGTTTGGCCTCCTATTTCCACCACCTAGTTTCATTACTTTGCATTTACTCGGGTTGAACTTCAACAGTCATTTGTTGGACCATTCACTCAGTCTGTCTAGGTCATCTTGTAGCCTCCTACTATCGTCCTCAGTTTCAATCCTCCTCATAATTTTTGCATCATCGGCAAACATTGAGAGAAACGATTCTATACCCTCTGGAAGATCATTTACATATATCAGAAACAGTATAGGTCCAAGGACTGACCCCTGCGGTACTCCACTCGTAACGTCTCGCCAATCTGAGACCTCACCCCTCACACTGACTCGTTGTCTCCTGTTACTTAGGTACTCCTGTATCCAACGGAGTACCTTCCCTTTCACTCCAGCCTGCATCTCCAATTTTTTCACTAGCCTCTTGTGTGGCACTGTGTCAAAGGCTTTCTGACAATCCAAAAATATGCAGTCTGCCCACCCTTCTCTTTCTTGCCTTATTTTTGTTGCCTGATCGTAGAATTCAAGTAACCCTGTGAGGCTGGACCTGTCATCCCTGAATCCATGTTGATGCTGTGTTACAAAGTTCTTTCGCTCCATGTGCTCCACTAGCTTTCTTCGCACAATCTTCTCCATCATCTTGCATGGTATGCAGGTTAGGGACACTGGTCTGTAATTCATTGCCTCCTGTCTATCCCCTTTCTTGTATATCGGGACTACGTTAGCTGCTTTCCAAATTTCTGGCAGTTCCCCTGTTGCCAGTGATTTGTTATACACCATGGAGAGCGGGAGCACAGTTCTTCTGCTCCTTCCTTTAGTATCCAAGGGGAGATTCCATCTGGGCCTATAGCCTTTGTCACATCCAATTCTAGTAAACACTTCCTTACTTCCCCGCTGATAATCTCAAACTCTTCCAGTGGTTCCTGGTTAGCTATTCCCTCTCTTATCTCTGGGATTTCTCCTTGCTCTAAGGTGAAGACCTCTTGGAATTTCTTATTCAGTTCCTCAAACACTTCCTTGTCGTTTGTAGTGAATCCTTCTGCCCCTATCCTTAATTTCATAACCTGTTCCTTTACTGTTGTTTTTCTCCTGATGTGGCTATGCAGCAATTTAGGCTGAGTCTTTGCCTTGCTTGCGATGTCATTTTCGTATTGTCTTTCTGCCTCTCTTCTCATCCTAACATATTCATTCCTGGCATTCTGGTATCTTTCTCTGCTCTCCAGTGTCCTGTTATTCCTATAGTTTCTCCATGCCCTTTTACTTTGCTGCTTAGCTAGCCTACATCTCTGATTAAACCATGGGTTTCTCATCTTCATTTCACTGTTTTCCTTTTGGACTGGGACAAACTTGTTTGCTGCGTCCTTGCATTTTTGTGTGATGTATTCCATCATATCTTGGGCCGTCTTTTCCCTGAGCTCTGTTTCCCATGCTATATCTGCTAGGCATTTTCTTATCTCCTCATAGTTTCCCTTTCGGTATGTTAACCTTTTGGTTTCGGTATCCCTCCTCGAGTTCAATAACCCTTCTTCAATCAGGTACTCAAACACCAATACACTGTGGTCGCTCATTCCTACTGGGTCCTCAAAACTGATTTCTCTTATGTCAGAGTCGTTCAGGGTGCAAACCAGGTCGAGTCTCGCTGTTTCGTCATTTTCTCTCATCCTTGTGGGTTCACTGACATGCTGGGTTAAGAAGTTTCTAGTCGCCACCTCCAGTAGTTTGGCTCTCCACGTATCCTCGCCTCCATGCGGTTCCTTGTTCTCCCAATCAATCCTGCCGTGATTGAAGTCCTTCATGATGAGCAGGTGCGATTTATTTCTACAGGCAGAAGAGGCTGCCCTCTCAATTATAGTGTTAACTGCCATGTTGTTGCTTTCGTACTCTTGACTTGGTCTTCTGTCATTTGGTGGAGGATTATATATTACTGCTACTACTATCCTTGGTCCTCCCATTGTCATGGTGCCTGCTATGTAGTCTCTGAAACCCTCACAGCCCGGGATAGCCATCTCCTTAAAATTCCATTCCTTTCTCATGAGTAGGGCCACTCCTCCTCCTCCCCTACCTTCCCTCTCTTTCCTTATTATTGTGTACTCCTGGGGAAACACGGCATTCGTTATGATTCCAGAGAGTTTTGTTTCAGTGAGTCCAATTACATCTGAGTTCACTTCTTGTGCTCTTTCCCTTAGTTTACTTGCCTTGTTTGTGATCCCATCTATGTTCGAGTACATTGCCCTGAAACTAACTCTCTTCTGCTTCTCCTCTGGGGGGGGGACCTGTGGGATCTGGGGTGAGCGGGAGCTGGGAGGATCTGGTATGGGGAGACTGGTGGAGGAGGAAGGGCTTGGGGGGGTAAGGGGGAGGGGGAGGGTAGGGGGAGTGGGTGAGGGGGGTAGGGGGGTGGTTGAGGGGGGAGGGTTGGGGGGTGGGTGAGAGGGGGAGGGTTGGGGGTTGGGGGGATGGGGATGGGGGGGTTTGGGGGGGCAGTAAAGTGGGGAGGGCTTGGGGGGGTGTGGGGGGGGGGAAAGGGAAGGCTGAGGTGGGTGAGGAAGAGGGGAGGGTTTTGGGGAGTGGTGGAAGGGAAGGCTTAGGTGGGGTGGGGGAGAGTGGGGGGGCTTAGGGGGGTGGGGAAAATGGAGGGCTTGTGGGTGGGAGGGACGGAAGGGCATGTGGGAGAAGGGAGGGCTTGGGGGATGAGGGAGAAGGGAGGTCCTGGAGGGAGGGGTGAGTGGGAGGAGGGGGGTGAGGAGGAGAGGGGTGGGTGGGGGGAGGGTGCCTTAGGTGGGTACTTAGTGGGGAGCTGACAGGGGTTGGGGCAGGTAGGGTGTCTGTTGGGTGGAATGTGGGGGTGGTGCCGCACTCCCTGTGGCTAATGCACTGTTTGAGGAGGGTCCCCCATTCCCCTCTGGGATTGTAGGGATCGGGGTTGTGGCTCCCTGATTTCTTTCTCTCTCCCTGCGCTCCTTCCTTGCGTCTGCTGCCTGCTTTCTCTCTTCCCTTGTCATATCCCTCTGCAAGAATACTCTTTTGAATTTCTCTACATTTGCTAGACAGCACTTCCTTTCTAATAGTTCCTCTTTCGTGATTTCGCTCATGAAAACCACCTTTATCATTTGGTCCTGTCCTTGTTGTACTTTCCAAGCCTGAAAACCCTTTCAACATTTTGCTCAGCTCCCTCCATCCTTACCTCTTTAAGGATCTCTTTAATATGTTTTTGTCCTTGTCTCTCCGCTCCTTTGGTCTGGTCCCTGTTTGCTCTTTAATGCCTGCTGCTACTACTACTGCTCTTTTTCTCTCTATCAGCCGGCTAGTACATCTAGCCGCTTCCTGAGAGGAAGCCACTTCCATGGCAACTTCCTTAACTGCAGACCTAGCTTCAGGGCTCGTTTTAAGTATTTCAGCAAATGAGAGCCGAGGTGTGGAGGTCCCCTCCACAGTAGCATTCCTGT
>NW_025564301.1:0-15980 GCF_020424385.1 Procambarus clarkii
TTTCAAAGGTGAAGATGTCCTAATTCCTCGTATTCCTATGATTCCAACATATATAGCATTTCAATTTAAGATATTGTAATTTCCAATTCGATTGGCGTTTGCAATCACCATCAACAAAGCTCAGGGCCAATCTTTAGAATTGTGCAGTTTATATCTAGACATGGAATGCTTCTCATAGGGACAATTATATGTTGCGTATTCTTGAGTCAGGAAACCAGAGAGTCTCTATATCTCCACAGACAATGGAACAACAAAACATATTGTATACCCACAAGTATTGTGAAATTAAACATATTAGAAAGGTGAGTTTTCTCTTTTCTTTCTTTTCGATTTAACCAGACAGAGCCACATGAAATGATAAAGCTACCCATTTCATTATGTATGAGGTCAATTTTTTTTATTGGAGTTAAAATTAACGTAGATATAGGACCGAACCTAACCAACCCTACCTAACCTAACCTAACCTATCTATATAGGTTAGGTTAGGTTAGGTAGCCGAAAAAGTTAGGTTAGGTTAGGTTAGGTAGTCGAAAAACAATTATTTCATAAAAACTTGGCTTATTAGGCAAATCGGGCCTTGCATAGTAGGCTGAGAAGTGCGTTCTGGCTACTAGGTACGACATATATATATATATATATATATATATATATATATATATATATATATATATATATATATATATATATATATATATATATATTTATATATATTATATTATATATATATATATATATATATATATATATATATATATATATATATATATATATATATATATATATATATATATATATGTCGTACCTAGTATATATATATATATATATATATATATATATATATATATATATATATATATATATATATATATATATATATATATATATATATATGCGAACAAGCCTGAATGGTCCCCAGGACAATATGCAACTGAAAACTCACACCCCAGAAGTGACTCGAACCCATACTCCCAGGAGCAACACAACTGGTATGTACAAGACGCCTTAATCCACTTGACCATCACGACCGGACATAATGAGGTGATAGCCGAGGCTATTTGAACCACCCCACCGCCGGCACTCGGATAGTAATCTTGGGCTTAGCATTTTACCAAATCACCTCATTCTTTGGGGCACACGTGAGGAACACAAATGCGAACAAGCCTGAATGGTCCCCAGGACAATATGCAACTGAAAACTCACACCCCAGAAGTGACTCGAACCCATACTCCCAGGAGCAACACAACTGGTATGTACAAGACGCCTTAATCCACTTGACCATCACGACCGGACATAATGAGGTGATAGCCGAGGCTATTTGAACCACCCCACCGCCGGCACTCGGATAGTAATCTTGGGCATAGCATTTTACCAAATCACCTCATTCTTTGGGGCACACGTGAGGAACACAAATGCGAACAAGCCTGAATGGTCCCCAGGACAATATGCAACTGAAAACTCACACCCCAGAAGTGACTCGAACCCATACTCCCAGGAGCAACACAACTGGTATGTACAAGACGCCTTAATCCACTTGACCATCACGACCGGACATAATGAGGTGATAGCCGAGGCTATTTGAACCACCCCACCGCCGGCACTCGGATAGTAATCTTGGGCATAGCATTTTACCAAATCACCTCATTCTTTGGGGCACACGTGAGGAACACAAATGCGAACAAGCCTGAATGGTCCCCAGGACAATATGCAACTGAAAACTCACACCCCAGAAGTGACTCGAACCCATACTCCCAGGAACAAAACAACTGGTATGTACAAGACGCCTTAATCCACTTGACCATCACGACCGGACATAATGAGGTGATAGCCGAGGCTATTTGAACCACCCCACCGCCGGCACTCGGATAGTAATCTTGGGCATAGCATTTTACCAAATCACCTCATTCTTTGGGGCACACGTGAGGAACACAAATGCGAACAAGCCTGAATGGTCCCCAGGACAATATGCAACTGAAAACTCACACCCCAGAAGTGACTCGAACCCATACTCCCAGGAGCAACACAACTGGTATGTACAAGACGCCTTAATCCACTTGACCATTATGTCCGGTCGTGATGGTCAAGTGGATTAAGGCGTCTTGTACATACCAGTTGTGTTGCTCCTGGGAGTATGGGTTCGAGTCACTTCTGGGGTGTGAGTTTTCAGTTGCATATTGTCCTGGGGACCATTCAGGCTTGTTCGCATTTGTGTTCCTCACGTGTGCCCCAAAGAATGAGGTGATTTGGTAAAATGCTATGCCCAAGATTACTATCCGAGTGCCGGCGGTGGGGTGGTTCAAATAGCCTCGGCTATCACCTCATTATGTCCGGTCGTGATGGTCAAGTGGATTAAGGCGTCTTGTACATACCAGTTGTGTTGCTCCTGGGAGTATGGGTTCGAGTCACTTCTGGGGTGTGAGTTTTCAGTTGCATATTGTCCTGGGGACCATTCAGGCTTGTTCGCATTTGTGTTCCTCACGTGTGCCCAAAGAATGAGGTGATTTGGTAAAATGCTATGCCCAAGATTACTATCCGAGTGCCGGCGGTGGGGTGGTTCAAATAGCCTCGGCTATCACCTCATTATGTCCGGTCGTGATGGTCAAGTGGATTAAGGCGTCTTGTACATACCAGTTGTGTTGCTCCTGGGAGTATGGGTTCGAGTCACTTCTGGGGTGTGAGTTTTCAGTTGCATATTGTCCTGGGGACCATTCAGGCTTGTTCGCATTTGTGTTCCTCACGTGTGCCCCAAAGAATGAGGTGATTTGGTAAAATGCTATGCCCAAGATTACTATCCGAGTGCCGGCGGTGGGGTGGTTCAAATAGCCTCGGCTATCACCTCATTATGTCCGGTCGTGATGGTCAAGTGGATTAAGGCGTCTTGTACATACCAGTTGTGTTGCTCCTGGGAGTATGGGTTCGAGTCACTTCTGGGGTGTGAGTTTTCAGTTGCATATTGTCCTGGGGACCATTCAGGCTTGTTCGCATTTGTGTTCCTCACGTGTGCCCCAAAGAATGAGGTGATTTGGTAAAATGCTATGCCCAAGATTACTATCCGAGTGCCGGCGGTGGGGTGGTTCAAATAGCCTCGGCTATCACCTCATTATGTCCGGTCGTGATGGTCAAGTGGATTAAGGCGTCTTGTACATACCAGTTGTGTTGCTCCTGGGAGTATGGGTTCGAGTCACTTCTGGGGTGTGAGTTTTCAGTTTATATATATATATATATATATATATATATATATATATATATATATATATATATATATATATATATATATATACATATATATAAATATATATATATATATATATATATATATATATATATATATATATATATATATATATATATATATATATATATATATATATATATATATATATATATATATATATAACTGAAAACTCACACCCCAGAAGTGACTCGAACCCATACTCCCACAACTGGTATGTACAGGGACGCCTTAATCCGCTTGACCATCACGACCGGACATAAGGAAGTGATAGCCGAGGCTATATGAACCACTTCCCCGCCGGCACTCGGATGGTAATCTTGGGCATAGCATTTTATCAAATCACCTCATTCTTTGGGGCACACGTGAGGAACACAAATGCAAACAAGCCTGAATGGTCCCCAGGACTATATACAACTGAAAACTCACACCCCAGAAGTGACTCGAACCCATACTCCCACAACTGGTATGTACAGGGACGCCTTAATCCGCTTGACCATCACGACCGGACATAAGGAAGTGATAGCCGAGGCTATATGAACCACTTCCCCGCCGGCACTCGGATGGTAATCTTGGGCATAGCATTTTATCAAATCACCTCATTCTTTGGGGCACACGTGAGGAACACAAATGCAAACAAGCCTGAATGGTCCCCAGGACTATATACAACTGAAAACTCACACCCCAGAAGTGACTCGAACCCATACTCCCACAACTGGTATGTACAGGGACGCCTTAATCCGCTTGACCATCACGACCGGACATAAGGAAGTGATAGCCGAGGCTATATGAACCACTTCCCCGCCGGCACTCGGATGGTAATCTTGGGCATAGCATTTTATCAAATCACCTCATTCTTTGGGGCACACGTGAGGAACGTGAGGTGATTTGATAAAATGCTATGCACAAGATTACCATCCGAGTGCCGGCGGGGAAGTGGTTCATATAGCCTCGGCTATCATTTCCTTATGTCCGGTCGTGATGGTCAAGCGGATTAAGGCGTCCCTGTACATACCAGTTGTGGGAGTATGGGTTCGAGTCACTTCTGGGGTGTGAGTTTTCAGTTGTATATAGTCCTGGGGACCATTCAGGCTTGTTTGCATTTGTGTTCCTCACGTGTGCCCCAAAGAATGAGGTGATTTGATAAAATGCTATGCCCAAGATTACCATCCGAGTGCCGGCGGGAAAGTGGTTCATATAGCCTCGGCTATCACTTCCTTATCTCCGGTCGTGATGGTCAAGCGGATTAAGGCGTCCCTGTACATACCAGTTGTGGGAGTATGGGTTCGAGTCACTTCTGGGGTGTGAGTTTTCAGTTGTATATAGTCCTGGGGACCATTCAGGCTTGTTTGCATTTGTGTTCCTCACGTGTGCCCCAAAGAATGAGGTGATTTGATAAAATGCTATGCCCAAGATTACCATCCGAGTGCCGGCGGGGAAGTGGTTCATATAGCCTCGGCTATCACTTCCTTATGTCCGGTCGTGATGGTCAAGCGGATTAAGGCGTCCCTGTACATACCAGTTGTGGGAGTATGGGTTCGAGTCACTTCTGGGGTGTGAGTTTTCAGTTGTATATAGTCCTGGGGACCATTCAGGCTTGTTTGCATTTGTGTTCCTCACGTGTGCCCCAAAGAATAAGGTGATTTGATAAAATGCTATGCCCAAGATTACCATCCGAGTGCCGGCGGGGAAGTGGTTCATATAGCCTCGGCTATCACTTCCTTATGTCCGGTCGTGATGGTCAAGCGGATTAAGGCGTCCCTGTACATACCAGTTGTGGGAGTATGGGTTCGAGTCACTTCTGGGGTGTGAGTTTTCAGTTGTATATAGTCCTGGGGACCATTCAGGCTTGTTTGCATTTGTGTTCCTCACGTGTGCCCCAAAGAATGAGGTGATTTGATAAAATGCTATGCCCAAGATTACCATCCGAGTGCCGGCGGGGAAGTGGTTCATATAGCCTCGGCTATCACTTCCTTATGTCCGGTCGTGATGGTCAAGCGGATTAAGGCGTCCCTGTACATACCAGTTGTGGGAGTATGGGTTCGAGTCACTTCTGGGGTGTGAGTTTTCAGTTGTATATAGTCCTGGGGACCATTCAGGCTTGTTTGCATTTGTGTTCCTCACGTGTGCCCCAAAGAATGAGGTGATTTGATAAAATGCTATGCCCAAGATTACCATCCGAGTGCCGGCGGGGAAGTGGTTCATATAGCCTCGGCTATCACTTCCTTATGTCCGGTCGTGATGGTCAAGCGGATTAAGGCGTCCCTGTACATACCAGTTGTGGGAGTATGGGTTCGAGTCACTTCTGGGGTGTGAGTTTTCAGTTGTATATAGTCCTGGGGACCATTCAGGCTTGTTTGCATTTGTGTTCCTCACGTGTGCCCCAAAGAATGAGGTGATTTGATAAAATGCTATGCCCAAGATTACCATCCGAGTGCCGGCAGGGAAGTGGTTCATATAGCCTCGGCTATCACTTCCTTATGTCCGGTCGTGATGGTCAAGCGGATTAAGGCGTCCCTGTACATACCAGTTGTGGGAGTATGGGTTCGAGTCACTTCTGGGGTGTGAGTTTTCAGTTGTATATAGTCCTGGGGACCATTCAGGCTTGTTTGCATTTGTGTTCCTCACGTGTGCCCCAAAGAATGAGGTGATTTGATAAAATGCTATGCCCAAGATTACCATCCGAGTGCCGGCGGGGAAGTGGTTCATATAGCCTCGGCTATCACTTCCTTATGTCCGGTCGTGATGGTCAAGCGGATTAAGGCGTCCCTGTACATACCAGTTGTGGGAGTATGGGTTCGAGTCACTTCTGGGGTGTGAGTTTTCAGTTGTATATAGTCCTGGGGACCATTCAGGCTTGTTTGCATTTGTGTTCCTCACGTGTGCCCCAAAGAATGAGGTGATTTGATAAAATGCTATGCCCAAGATTACCATCCGAGTGCCGGCGGGGAAGTGGTTCATATAGCCTCGGCTATCACTTCCTTATGTCCGGTCGTGATGGTCAAGCGGATTAAGGCGTCCCTGTACATACCAGTTGTGGGAGTATGGGTTCGAGTCACTTCTGGGGTGTGAGTTTTCAGTTGTATATAGTCCTGGGGACCATTCAGGCTTGTTTGCATTTGTGTTCCTCACGTGTGCCCCAAAGAATGAGGTGATTTGATAAAATGCTATGCCCAAGATTACCATCCGAGTGCCGGCGGGGAAGTGGTTCATATAGCCTCGGCTATCACTTCCTTATGTCCGGTCGTGATGGTCAAGCGGATTAAGGCGTCCCTGTACATACCAGTTGTGGGAGTATGGGTTCGAGTCACTTCTGGGGTGTGAGTTTTCAGTTGTATATAGTCCTGGGGACCATTCAGGCTTGTTTGCATTTGTGTTCCTCACGTGTGCCCCAAAGAATGAGGTGATTTGATAAAATGCTATGCCCAAGATTACCATCCGAGTGCCGGCGGGGAAGTGGTTCATATAGCCTCGGCTATCACTTCCTTATGTCCGGTCGTGATGGTCAAGCGGATTAAGGCGTCCCTGTACATACCAGTTGTGGGAGTATGGGTTCGAGTCACTTCTGGGGTGTGAGTTTTCAGTTGTATATAGTCCTGGGGACCATTCAGGCTTGTTTGCATTTGTGTTCCTCACGTGTGCCCCAAAGAATGAGGTGATTTGATAAAATGCTATGCCCAAGATTACCATCCGAGTGCCGGCGGGGAAGTGGTTCATATAGCCTCGGCGATCACTTCCTTATGTCCGGTCGTGATGGTCAAGCGGATTAAGGCGTCCCTGTACATACCAGTTGTGGGAGTATGGGTTCGAGTCACTTCTGGGGTGTGAGTTTTCAGTTGTATATAGTCCTGGGGACCATTTAGGCTTGTTTGCATATATATATATATATTAAATATGACCGAAAAAGTAAGATTAATAATTCTAACACGAATTTTCTCAATCATTCGTACATTTCTTTTCACTGTTGGAGGTAATTCAAAAATCAATTCTCCAAAGTTCATTTTTATTTCTAGTCTGACGCGACACGAGCGCGTTTCGTAAAACTTATTACATTTTCAAAGACTTTAGTTTACAAATACACAACTGAATAGAACTTACGCATCTCCGATTTTGTATATATCTACATTTGAGTGAGGTGGATGGGGTGAGGTGGCATTAATAGGGTATTAATTTCATCAACACAAGACAGAACAAGAGGTGGCATTAATAGGGTATTAATTTCATCAACACAAGACAGAACACGAAACAATGGGTATTGAAATGGAAGTGATTGTAGAAAGCCTATTGGTCCATATTTCTTGATGCTTCTATATTGGAGCGGAGTCTTGAGGTGGGTAGAATATAGTTGTGCATTAATTGGCTGTTGATTGCTGGTGTTGACTTCTTAATGTGTAGTGCCTCGCAAACGTCAAGCCGCCTGCTATCGCTGTATCTATCGATGATTTCTGTGTTGTTTACTAGGATTTCTCTGGCGATGGTTTGGTTGTGGGAAGAGATTATATGTTCCTTAATGGAGCCCTGTTGTTTATGCATCGTTAAACGCCTAGAAAGAGATGTTGTTGTCTTGCTTATATACTGGGTTTTTTGGAATTTACAGTCCCCAAGTGGGCATTTGAAGGCATAGACGACGTTGGTCTCTTTTAAAGCGTTCTGTTTTGTGTCTGGAGAGTTTGTCATGTGTAGGCTGGCCGTTTTTCTGGTTTTATAGTAAATATATTTTACTATATATTATATATTATATTTTACTATAAAACCAGAAAAACGGCCAGCCTACTCATGAGAAACTCTCCAGACACAAAGAAGAACGCTTTAAAAGAGACCAACGTCGTCTATGCCTTCAAATGCCCACTTGGGGACTGTAAGCTCCAAAAAAAACAGTATATAGGCAAGACAACAACATCTCTTTCTAGGCGTTTAACGATGCATAAACAACAGGGCTCCATTAAGGAACATATAATCTCTTCCCACAACCAAACCATCGCCAGAGAAATCCTAGTAAACAACACAGAAATCATCGATAGGTACAGCGATAGCAGGCGGCTTGACGTTTGCGAGGCACTACACATTAAGAAGTCAACACCAGCAATCAACAGCCAATTAATGCACAACTATATTCTACCCACCTCAAGACTCTGCTCCAATATAGAAGCATCAAGAAATATGGACCAATAGGCTTTCTACAATCACTTCCATTTCAATACCCATTGTTTCGTGTTCTGTCTTGTGTTGATGAAATTAATACCCTATTAATGCCACCTCTTGTTCTGTCTTGTGTTGATGAAATTATTACCCTATTAATGCCACCTCTTGTTCTGTCTTGTGTGATGAAATTAATACCCTATTAATGCCACCTCACCCCATCCACCTCACTCAAATGTAGATATAAACAAAATCGGAGATGCGTAAGTTCTATTCAGTTGTGTATTTGTAAACTAAAGTCTTTGAAAATGTAATAAGTTTTACGAAACGCGCTCGTGTCGCGTCAGACTAGAAATAAAAATGAACTTTGGAGAATTGATTTTTGAATTACCTCCAACAGTGAAAAGAAATGTACGAAAGATTGAGAAAATTCGTGTTAGAATTATTAATCTTACTTTTTCGGTCATATTTAATAATATATGTCTACAGGAAAGACTGCTACCAAAATATACTAATATATATATATATATATATGTCGACATATATATATGTCGACATATATATATGTCGTACCTAGTAGCCAGAACGCACTTCTCAGCCTACTATGCAAGGCTCGATTTGCTTAATAAGCCAAGTTTTCATGAATAAATTGTTTTTCGACTACCTAACCTACCTAACCTAACCTAACCTAACTTTTTCGGGTACCTAACATAACCTAACCCATAAAGATAGGTTAGGTTAGGTTAGGTAGGGTTAGTTAGGTTCGGTCATATATCTACGGTAATTTTAACTCCAATAAAAAAAAATTGACCTCATACATAATGAAATGGGTAGCTTTATCATTTCATAAGCAAAAAATTAGAGAAAATATATTAATTCAGGAAAACTTGGCTTATTAGGGAAATCGGGCCTTGTATAGTAGGCCAAGAAGTGCGTTCTGGCTATTAGGTACGACATATATATATATATATATATATATATATATATGTCGTACCTAGTAGCCAGAACGCACTTCTCAGCCTACTATTCAAGGCCCGATTTGCCTAATAAGCCAAGTTTTCCTGAATTAATATATTTACTATAATTTTTTTCTTATGAAATGATAAAGCAACCCTTTTTTCTATGTATGAGGTCAATTTTTGTTATTGGAGTTAAAATTAACGTAGATATATGACCGAACCTAACCAACCCTACCTAACCTAACCTAACCTATATTTATAGGTAAGGTTAGGTTAGGTAGCCAAAAAAGCTAGGTTAGGTTAGGTTAGGTAGGTTAGGTAGACGAAAAAACATTAATTCATGAAAACTTGGCTTATTAGGCAAATCGGGCCTTGAATAGTAGGCTGAGAAGTGCGTTCTGGCTATTAGGTACGACATATATATATATATATATATATATATATATATATATATATATGTGTGTGTGTGTGTGTGTGTGTGTGTGTGTGTGTGTGTGTGTGTGTGTGTGTGTGTGTGTGTGTGTGTGTGTGTGTGTGTGTGTGTGTGTGTGTGTGTGTGTGTGTGTGTGTGTGTGTGTGTGTGTGTGTGTGTGTATGTGGTTATATATATACAGGAGAAATAACAGGAGAACTTGCCAGAAAACAAAAAGTTACAGATGCGTCTCCAGGGGAGACACTCGTAATCGCTAATGTTCGCCAAGAGACTTGCCTCCGAGGCGCATTCTGATTCATAATTATTCTCGTGGAAATACGAGCAGCATTGACGATGGATTATGATAAATGCGTTACAGCAGACAAGATGAAAGCAATATGCACTTGGGATGGTTGAGTGCGAGTTGTGAGTGCATGTACAAACAATGGAATACTAAGGAGTATAAATTGTATGTTGTTATGGAAAAAGAAAACGGAAGTCGTCTTTTCATGTGGATTATCTCCCTCGCTCATCAAAATATGAGTCCACTTTCTTGTATAATTATAAGTTTGTTCGTAAAATAATCTTGTTCACTGTACCATGGAAAGCATCCTCTTTTTCGTATCTGTCCTCGTTTAAGGCTATCTGCTCAATTTTGCAAAGCGACAGACACCTGTCATGTCCCTCTAACGAGTGCTGTGGGAGGGTCAGAGGGTCAGTTTGTGGCACCACGGTGCTACGTGCAGCTACAACCTTGCTGCCCTCTGGTTATTGCTGTCTTATGGAGCACCCTTCCAAGCCAGCAGGGCAAATACTAATCCCTAATCCCGCAGAGAGCTAGACTGTGCTTCCACAGCATGATTGTTACATTCTTAAGGCAAGAGGAACACGCTCGCTGATTACATAATAATATGAAGAATGATTGTTAAAGCTTAAGGAAGATTAGCAGTTAAAGAAAAAGGCATTTTAACAGTAAATTAATTGGAATAGGCACATCCTCCTCAGCTAGAGATATATGTACCAAGACTTCATGTCAGCCAAATGTTTGTAGTGTTTATACGCAAATGTTCACAACATTAATACCCGTCCCTGATTGAGGAAAATGAACAGCAGCAAATGTATGTACTAAGAAACGCATTCATACAGAAAGGTGCGCGCGCGCACACACACACACACACACAGTCAAATTCATCCCACATTCCAAGGACCCCCTCATCACCTCAACCCCCAAAACCCGTCCAGCCCTCATCCCCTCAACCCCCAAAACCCACCCAGCCCTCATCCCCTCAACCCCCAAAACCCACCCAGCCCTCATCCCCTCAACCCCAAGAACCCACCCAGCCCTCATCCCCTCAACACCCAAAGCCTACCCAGCCCTCACCCCTCCTCATCCCCTCTCCTTCCATGTGACCCCCCACCCTTGCGAGGGGGGGGTGGGAGGTTCCCCCCACCCTTGCGAGGGGGGGTGGGAGGTTCCCCCCACCCTTGCGAGGGGGGTGGGAAGTTCCCCCACCCCCTCCCAACCTCTCAACCTCTATCTGACTCCCAACCTTATGCTATCTCCCAACCCCTCTATGCCCTCCCTAATCTTCAGACCCAGTATGCCCTTCCTACTCCAGACCTACCTACCCAGGCCCTACCCCTGACCCACCAACCTACCTTCCTAGAAGCCCAGCCCTCAGTAGCCCCCCCAAGCACCCCTCCTGACCTCTTTCACCCCCTCATACACCCCCCGGACCTCCCCAGACACCCCCGGATCCCCCCGGACATCCCCCGGATCCTCCCCGCCCCCAGTCATCCCTCAGACACCCCCAGATCCCCCCTGCCCCCAGTCACCCCCCAGACACCCAGAGAAAGGGAGAACTCTGGTACAAGAGTTTCCATGAAGAATCTCAAGGTTTGGTACACCAATGCTGATGGGGTATCTAATAAAGCAGAAGAGATAAAAGAAAGAGTGAGTGAAGCAGATCCTGACATAGTTGCAATTGTGGAAACTAAAATTAATGTCATGATCTCAGATGCAATCTTTCCTGAAGGGTACCAGGTGATACGGAAAGAGAGGACAGAAAGACAGGGAGGGGGAGTAGCACTCCTAATAAAGCAGAAATGGAAGTTTGAAGACCTGGGAAATCGAGTTACCAATGAGTGCACAAGCTTCATACATGGAACTCTGACAGTAGATGGGAGGAAGATTGTGATCTTGGTAATCTACAATCCCCCACCAAACAGTAGAAGACCCAGGCAGGAGTATGATGACAACAACAAAGCATGTATAGATGAACTGCAGAAGGCAGCAACACTAGCCCACAGAATGAGAGCGAAGCTGCTGATCATGGGGGACCTAAATCATGGAGAGATAAATTGGGAATCAAGGAATCCCCAAGGAGGGGACGAAACGTGGGGAGCAAAATTAGTAGATGTTATAGACAGGAATTTCCTGACACAACATGTGAAGGAAGACACAAGGGAAAGAGGAGGAGATGCACCGCGCCTATTAGACCTGATTTTCACCCAGAACGTAGAAGATATCGAGAATTTAGAGCATGAAATACCTCTAGGGGCCAGTGACCATTGTGTCCTAGTCTTTGACTACATGATGGAATTCAAACTTATGACCATGGGACAAGAGATCTGGGAAAGGAGAGCTGACTACAGGAAAGGGGACTATATGAGGATAAGGGACTATCTGGGTGAAGTGCAGTGGGAGGAAGAAATTAGAGGAAAAACAGTCCAAGATATGATGGACCTAGTCATACAGAAATGCCAGGAGGCCGAAGAGAGATTTACACCAACAGTAAAGGGAAAAAATAAGAAGGAATATAATAACCCATGGTTTAATAGACAGTGTCAGGAAGCAAAAATGGCCAGCAGGCGGGAGTGGAGGAAGTACAGAAGACAAAGAACAGAGGACAACAGGATTAGATACAACAGAGCTAGGAACGATTACATTAACATAAGACGAACATCGGAAAGGGACTATGAGAACGATATTGCAATCAAAGCGAAAAAACAACCTAAGTTACTACACAGTCATATAAGAAGAAAAATGTCGGTGAACGACCAAGTGACAAGACTAAGGAAGACAGAGGGGGCATATACTGAAAGTGACAAGGAAATCTGCGAGGCACTGAATGCCAGTTTCCATGGAGTGTTCACTACCGAGCCTGAGCAGCTCCCATTGTTGGAAAGGGTTACCCTAGATGAAAGACTATCAGATACAGAGGTGACAGCAGAGGAGCTAATGAAACAGTTGACAACTCTAGATGCAACTAAAGCAGTTGGACCAGACAATGTATCACCGTGGATACTAAAAGAAGCAGCACAGGCCCTCAGCGTGCCTCTGGCAATGATCTTTAATGAGTCACTTATGTCAGGAGAATTGCAAAGTTGCTGGAAGAAGGCAAATGTCGTGCCGATCTTCAAGAAAGGTGATAGGGAGGAGGCACTTAACTATAGACCTGTATCACTGACAAGCATCCCCTGTAAAATACTGGAAAGAATAATTAGGCTACGACTGGTTGCACACCTGGAGAACATTAGTTTTGTGAACAAACATCAACATGGGTTCTGGACAGGGAAATCGTGCCTAACAAACTTTCTGGAATTCTATGATAAAATAACGAGGATAAGACAGGACAGAGATGGTTGGGCAGACTGCATATTTCTGGACTGCCAAAAAGCCTTTGATACAGTACCGCACATGAGACTGCTGTTCAAGCTCGAGAGGCAGGCGGGGGTGGGGGGAAAGGTCCTAGCATGGATAAGGAACTACCTAACAGGAAGGAGCCAAAGAGTTATGGTATGGGACGAGAAGTCGGACTGGCGAACAGTAACAAGTGGAGTACCACAAGGAACGGTGCTGGGACCAATTCTATTTCTTGTATATGTTAACGACATGTTTACAGGTGTAGAGTCCTACATGTCGATGTTTGCGGATGACGCAAAGTTGATGAGAAGAGTTGTGACAGATGAGGATTGCAGGATCCTCCAAGAGGACCTGAACAGGTTGCAGAGATGGTCAGAGAAATGGCTACTGGAATTCAACACGAGCAAATGTAAAGTTATGGAAATGGGACTAGGAGATAGGAGACCAAAGGGACAGTACACAATGAAGGGGAACAGCCTACCTGGCACGATGCGTGAAAGAGACCTGGGGGTGGACGTAACACCTAATCTATCTCCTGAGGCACATATAAATAGGATAACGACAGCAGCGTACTCTACACTGGCAAAAGTTAGAACATCATTCAGAAACCTAAGTAAGGAGGCATTTAGGGCGCTTTACACTGCCTACGTAAGGCCAGTCTTAGAGTATGCCGCCTCATCATGGAGTCCCCATCTGAAGAAGCATATAATAAAACTGGAAAAGGTTCAGAGGTTTGCAACGAGACTCGTCCCAGAGCTACGAGGGATGGGGTATGAGGAGCGCCTGAGGGAACTGTGCCTTACGACACTAGAAAGAAGAAGGGAGAGGGGGACATGATAGGAACGTATAAGATAATCAGAGGGATTGACAGAGTGGACATAGACGAAACGTTCACATGGAATAGTAACAGAACGAGGGGACATGGATGGAAGCTGGAAACTCAGATGAGTCACAGAGATGTTAGGAAGTTTTCTTTTAGCGTGAGAGTAGTGGGAAAATGGAATGCACTTCAGGAACAGGTTGTGGAAGCAAATACTATTCATAATTTTAAAACCAGGTATGATAGGGAAATGGGACAGGAGTCATTGCTGTAAACAACCGATGCTCGAAAGGCGGGATCCAAGAGTCAATGCTCGATCCTGCAGACACAACTAGGTGAGTACAACTAGGTGAGTACACACACACACACACACACACACACACACACACACACACACACATAGTCTGTACAAGATATGATGGATTATGTCACCCAAAAGTGTCAGGAGGCAGTAAGCAGATACATCCCGGCCCAAAAGGAAAAATCCGAGAAGCAAAAGAAGAATCCATGGTATAATAGGGCATGTATGGAAGCAAAGAAACTGAACAAAAGGGCGTGGAGGAACTTCCGGAATAACAGAACACCAGAAAGCAGAGAGAGATACCAGAGAACCAGGAATGAGTATGTCAGGGTGAGAGGAGAAGCAGAGACAAGTTATGAAAATGATATAGCAAACAAAGCCAAGACCGAACCAAAGCTACTCCACAGTCACATCAGAAGGAAAACAACAGTGAAAGAACAGGTAGTGAAACTTAAACAGGCGAGGACAGGTATATAGAGAATGACAAAGAGGTGTGTGTGAAGAACTCAACAAGAGGATTCAGGAGGTCTTCACAACAGAACAAGGTGAGGTAACTGTGCTAAGAGAAAATGAAGTAAACCAGGCGGCCTTGGAAGAGTTCGAAATTACGAGAGAGGAGGTCAAGAGGTTTGTAGTCTCCATGGTGTAGTGGTAAGACACTCGCCTGGCTTTCCGCGAGCGCTTTGTCATGGGTTCGTATCCTGGTCGGGGAGGATTTACTGGGCGCAAATCCTTCACTGTAGCCTCTGTTTAACTCAACAGTAAAATGGGTACTTGGTTGTAACAACGATTCTTCGCGGCGGGGATCATATTCCAGGGACCTGCCCAAAACGCTACGTGTACTAGTGACTGAACAAGAATGTAACAACTCTTGTATATATCTAAAAAAAAGAGAGACACCTGCTGGATCTGGATGTTAGAAAGGCTGTTGGCCCAGATGGGATCTCGCCATGGGTACTGAAAGAGTGTGCAGAGGCACTTTGCTTGCCACTCTCCATAGTGTATAGTAGGTCACTGGAGACAAGAGACCTACCAGAAATATGGAAGAGGGCAAATGTGGTCCCAATATACAAAAAGGGCGACAGGCAAGAGGCACTGAACTACAGGCTAGTGTCCATGACTTGTATACCATGCAAGGTGATGGAGAAGATCGTGAGAAAAAACCTGGTATCACCTCTGGAGAGAAGGGACTTCGTGACAAATCGCCAACATGGGTTCAAGGAGGGTAAATCTTGCCTGACTGGCTTAATAGAATTCTACGACCAGGTGACAAAGATTAAGCAAGAAAGAGAGGGCTGGGCGGACTGCATTTTCTTGGATTGTCGGAAAGCCTTTGACACAGTACCGCATAAGAGGCTGGTACATAAGCTGGAGAGACAGGCAGGTGTAGCTGGTGCCCCAGTGGATAAGGGAGTACCTATGAAATAGGAAGCAGAGAGTTACGGTGAGGGGTGAGACCTCCGATTGGCATGAA
>NW_025564302.1:0-12159 GCF_020424385.1 Procambarus clarkii
TATGTGCTGGGCGTCATTAGGATTCCCCAGTCGATGCGTGTGATATTTTCTAGTTTTTACCAGTAAGACGGTAAAATTGTGTTTGTAGACTTAGAATTCTGTTTTCAGTAGAAACGTAGGTGGACAATTTTCTAAGTCCAGCTTGGGCTAGAATCTGACTTTTTGGCGGAATTCTAATTTTCATGTTTCGTGTATATTCTGGGGCCAGTATTACTCTCTAGTGCGCGCAAGGGACGTAATTCTGTCCGTAAAAGCATTAAACAGTGATAATTACATTTTTGCCGAATTTAGTTATTTTCGAGAAAGTACGCTTTAACCCACTACACCATCAGACCCTACAAAAGAAGTAGAGACTTCGAGATATATATACACCTCAAATATCTCCACTTCCCGAGGGCACTAGACAAGTGTGAGGTTACTCTGCGTTTTTCATCAAGCCACTGTCAATGTGAGAGAACTCGTGTCCATGCTATAAGCCTATACTTGCATAAACCAGAAGTGAAGATTAACAATCTTTGGACAACACCCACCAGTGGGCCTCGAACCCAGAAAGCACAACTACCTTCCAGTAGCTGCCATAACTAGTACGCTTTAACCCACTACACCATCAGACCCTACAAAAGAAGTAGAGACTTCGAGATATATATACACCTCAAATATCTCCACTTCCCGAGGGCACTAGACAAGTGTGAGGTTACTCTGCATTTTTCATCAAGCCACTGTCAATGTGAGAGAACTCGTGTCCATGCTATAAGCCTATACTTGCATAAACCAGAAGTGAAGATTAACAATCTTTGGACAACACCCACCAGTGGGCCTCGAACCCAGAAAGCACAACTACCTTCCAGTAGCTGCCATAACTAGTACGCTTTAACCCACTACACCATCAGACCCTACAAAAGAAGTAGAGACTTCGAGATATATATACACCTTAAATATCTCCACTTCCCGAGGGCACTAGACAAGTGTGAGGTTACTCTGCGTTTTTCATCAAGCCACTGTCAATGTGAGAGAACTCGTGTCCATGCTATAAGCCTATACTTGCATAAACCACAAGTGAAGTTTAACAATCTTTGGACAACACCCACCAGTGGGACTCGAACCCAGAAAGCACAACTACCTTCCAGTAGCTGCCATAACTAGTACGCTTTAACCCACTACACCATCAGACCCTACAAAAGAAGTAGAGACTTCGAGATATATATACACCTCAAATATCTCCACTTCCCGAGGGCACTAGACAAGTGTGAGGTTACTCTGCGTTTTTCATCAAGCCACTGTCAATGTGAGAGAACTCGTGTCCATGCTATAAGCCTATACTTGCATAAACCACAAGTGAAGATTAACAATCTTTGGACAACACCCACCAGTGGGCCTCGAACCCAGAAAGCACAACTACCTTCCAGTAGCTGCCATAACTAGTACGCTTTAACCCACTACACCATCAGACCCTACAAAAGAAGTAGAGACTTCGAGATATATATACACCTCAAATATCTCCACTTCCTGAGGGCACTAGACAAGTGTGAGGTTACTCTGCGTTTTTCATCAAGCCACTGTCAATGTGAGAGAACTCGTGTCCATGCTATAAGCCTATACTTGCATAAACCACAAGTGAAGATTAACAATCTTTGGACAACACCCACCAGTGGGCCTCGAACCCAGAAAGCACAACTACCTTCCAGTAGCTGCCATAACTAGTACGCTTTAACCCACTACACCATCAGACCCTACAAAAAAAGTAGAGACTTCGAGATATATATACACCTCAAATATCTCCACTTCCCGAGGGCACTAGACAAGTGTGAGAATGCTCTGCGTTTTTCATCAAGCCACTGTCAATGTGAGAGAACTCGTGTCCATGCTATAAGCCTATACTTGCATAAACCACAAGTGAAGATTAACAATCTTTGGACAACACCCACCAGAGGGCCTCGAACCCAGAAAGCACAACTACCTTCCAGTAGCTGCCATAACTAGTACGCTTTAACCTACTACACCATCAGACCCTACAAAAGAAGTAGAGACTTCGAGATATATATACACCTCAAATATCTCCACTTCCCGAGGGCACTAGACAAGTGTGAGGTTACTCTGCATTTTTCATCAAGCCACTGTCAATGTGAGAGAACTCGTGTCCATGCTATAAGCCTATACTTGCATAAACCACAAGTGAAGATTAACAATCTTTGGACAACACCCACCAGTGGGCCTCGAACCCAGAAAGCACAACTACCTTCCAGTAGCTGCCATAACTAGTACGCTTTAACCCACTACACCATCAGACCCTACAAAAGAAGTAGAGACTTCGAGATATATATACACCTCAAATATCTCCACTTCCCGAGGGCACTAGACAAGTGTGAGGTTACTCTGCGTTTTTCATCAAGCCACTGTCAATGTGAGAGAACTCGTGTCCATGCTATAAGCCTATACTTGCATAAACCACAAGTGAAGATTAACAATTTTTGGACAACACCCACCAGTGGGCCTCGAACCCAGAAAGCACAACTACCTTCCAGTAGCTGCCATAACTAGTACGCTTTAACCCACTACGCCATCAGACCCTACAAAAGAAGTAAAGACTTCGAGATACATATACACCTCAAATATCTCCACTTCCCGAGGGCACTAGACAAGTGTGAGGTTACTCTGCGTTTTTCATCAAGCCACTGGCAATGTGAGAGAACTCGTGTCCATGCTATAAGCCTATACTTGCATAAACCACAAGTGAAGATTAACAATCTTTGGACAACACCCACAGTGGGCCTCGAACCCAGAAAGCACAACTACCTTCCAGTAGCTGCCATAACTAGTACGCTTTAACCCACTACACCATCAGACCCTACAAAAGAAGTAGAGACTTCGAGATATATATACACCTCAAATATCTCCACTTCCCGAGGGCACTAGAGAAGTGTGAGGTTACTCTGCGTTTTTCATCAAGCCACTGTCAATGTGAGAGAACTCGTGTCCATGCTATAAGCCTATACTTGCATAAACCACAAGTGAAGATTAACAATCTTTGGACAACACCTACCAGTGGGCCTCGAACCCAGAAAGCACAACTACCTTCCAGTAGCTGCCATAACTAGTACGCTTTAACCCACTACACCATCAGACCCTACAAAAGAAGTAGAGACTTCGAGATATATATACACCTCATATATCTCCACTTCCCGAGGGCACTAGACAAGTGTGAGGTTACTCTGCGTTTTTCATCAAGCCACTGTCAATGTGAGAGAACTCGTGTCCATGCTATAAGCCTATACTTGCATAAACCACAAGTGAAGATTAACAATCTTTGGACAACACCCACCAGTGGGCCTCAAACCCAGAAAGCACAACTACCTTCCAGTAGCTGCCATAACTAGTACGCTTTAACCCACTACACCATCAGACCCTACAAAAGAAGTAGAGACTTCGAGATATATATACACCTCAAATATCTCCACTTCCCGAGGGCACTAGACAAGTGTGAGGTTACTCTGCGTTTTTCATCAAACCACTGTCAATGTCAGAGAACTCGTGTCCATGCTATAAGCCTATACTTGCATAAACCACAAGTGAAGATTAACAATCTTTGGACAACACCCACCAGTGGGCCTCGAACCCAGAAAGCACAACTACCTTCCAGTAGCTGCCATAACTAGTACGCTTTAACCCACTACACCATCAGACCCTACAAAAGAAGTAGAGACTTCGAGATATATATACACCTCAAATATCTCCACTTCCCGAGGGCACTAGACAAGTGTGAGGTTACTCTGCGTTTTTCATCAAGCCACTGGCAATGTGAGAGAACTCGTGTCCATGCTATAAGCCTATACTTGCATAAACCACAAGTGAAGATTAACAATCTTTGGACAACACCCACCAGTGGGCCTCGAACCCAGAAAGCACAACTACCTTCCAGTAGCTGCCATAACTAGTACGCTTTAACCCACTACACCATCAGACCCTACAAAAGAAGTAGAGACTTCGAGATATATATACACCTCAAATATCTCCACTTCCCGAGGGCACTAGAGAAGTGTGAGGTTACTCTGCGTTTTTCATCAAGCCACTGTCAATGTGAGAGAACTCGTGTCCATGCAATAAGCCTATACTTGCATAAACCACAAGTGAAGATTAACAATCTTTGGACAACACCCACCAGTGGGCCTCGAACCCAGAAAGCACAACTACCTTCCAGTAGCTGCCATAACTAGTACTCTTTAACCCACTACACCATCAGACCCTACAAAAGAAGTAGAGACTTCGAGATATATATACACCTCAATATCTCCACTTCCCGAGGGCACTAGACAAGTGTGAGGTTACTCTGCGTTTTTCATCAAGCCTCTGTCAATGTGAGAGAACTCGTGTCCATGCTATAAGCCTATACTTGCATAAACCACAAGTGAAGATTAACAATCTTTGGACAACAGCCACCAGTGGGCCTCAAACCCAGAAAGCACAACTACCTTCCAGTAGCTGCCATAACTAGTACGCTTTAACCCACTACACCATCAGACCCTACAAAAGAAGTAGAGACTTCGAGATATATATACACCTCAAATATCTCCACTTCCCGAGGGCACTAGACAAGTGTGAGGTTACTCTGCGTTTTTCATCAAACCACTGTCAATGTCAGAGAACTCGTGTCCATGCTATAAGCCTATACTTGCATAAACCACAAGTGAAGATTAACAATCTTTGGACAACACCCACCAGTGGGCCTCGAACCCAGAAAGCACAACTACCTTCCAGTAGCTGCCATAACTAGTACACTTTAACCCACTACACCATCAGACCCTACAAAAGAAGTAGAGACTTCGAGATATATATACACCTCAAATATCTCCACTTCCCAAGGGCACTAGACAAATGTGAGGTTACTCTGCGTTTTTCATCAAGCCACTGTCAATGTGAGAGAACTCGTGTCCATGCTATAAGCCTAGACTTGCATAAACCACAAGTGAAGTTTAACAATCTTTGGACAACACCCACCAGTGGGACTCGAACCCAGAAAGCACAACTACCTTCCAGTAGCTGCCATAACTAGTACGCTTTAACCCACTACACCATCAGACCCTACAAAAGAAGTAGAGACTTCGAGATATATATACACCTCAAATATCTCCACTTCCCGAGGGCACTAGACAAGTGTGAGGTTACTCTGCGTTTTTCATCAAGCCACTGTCAATGTGAGAGAACTCGTGTCCATGCTATAAGCCTATACTTGCATAAACCACAAGAGAAGATTAACAATCTTTGGACAACACCCACCAGTGGGCCTCGAACCCAGAAAGCACAACTACCTTCCAGTAGCTGCCATAACTAGTACGCTTTAACCCACTACACCATCAGACCCTACAAAAGAAGTAGAGACTTCGAGATATATATACACCTCAAATATCTCCACTTCCCGAGGGCACTAGACAAGTGTGAGGTTACTCTGCGTTTTTCATCAAGCCACTGTCAATGTGAGAGATCTCGTGTCCATGCTATAAGCCTATACTTGCATAAACCAGAAGTGAAGATTAACAATCTTTGGACAACACCCACCAGTGGGCCTCGAACCCAGAAAGCACAACTACCTTCCAGTAGCTGCCATAACTAGTACGCTTTAACCCACTACACCATCAGACCCTACAAAAGAAGTAGAGACTTCGAGATATATATACACCTTAAATATCTCCACTTCCCGAGGGCACTAGACAAGTGTGAGGTTACTCTGCGTTTTTCATCAAACCACTGTCAATGTGAGAGAACTCGTGTCCATGCTATAAGCCTTTACTTGCATAAACCACAAGTGAAGATTAACAATCTTTGGACAACACCCACCAGTGGGCCTCGAACCCAGAAAGCACAACTACCTTCCAGTAGCTGCCATAACTAGTACGCTTTAACCCACTACACCATCAGACCCTACAAAAGAAGTAGAGACTTCGAGATATATATACACCTCTACAATATCTCCACTTCCCGAGGGCACTAGACAAGTGTGAGGTTACTCTGCGTTTTTCATCAAGCCACTGTCAATGTGAGAGAACTCGTGTCCATACTATAAGCCTATACTTGCATAAACCACAAGTGAAGATTAACAATCTTTGGACAACACCCACCAGTGGGCCTCGAACCCAGAAAGCACAACTACCTTCCAGTAGCTGCCATAACTAGTACGCTTTAACCCACTACACCATCAGACCCTACAAAAGAAGTAGAGACTTCGAGATATATATACACCTCAAATATCTCCACTTCCCGAGGGCACTAGACAAGTGTGAGGTTACTCTGCGTTTTTCATCAAGCCACTGTCAATGTGAGAGAACTCGTGTCCATGCTATAAGCCTATACTTGCATAAACCACAAGTGAAGATTAACAATCTTTGGACAACACCCACCAGTGGGCCTCGAACCCAGAAAGCACAACTACCTTCCAGTAGCTGCCATAACTAGTACGCTTTAACCCACTACACCATCAGACCCTACAAAAGAAGTAGAGACTTCGAGATATATATACACCTCAATATACACCTCAAATATCTCCACTTCCCGAGGGCACTAGAGAAGTGTGAGGTCACTCTGGGTTTTTCATCAAGCCACTGTCAATGTGAGAGAACTCGTGTCCATGCTATAAGCCTATACTTGCATAAACCACAAGTGAAGATTAACAATCTTTGGACAACACCCACCAGTGGGACTCGAACCCAGAAAGCACAACTACCTTCCAGTAGCTGCCATAACTAGTACGCTTTAACCCACTACACCATCAGACCCTACAAAAGAAGTAGAGACTTCGAGATATATATACACCTCAAATATATCCACTTCCCGAGGGCACTAGACAAGTATGAGGTTACTCTGCGTTTTTCATCAAGCCACTGTCAATGTGAGAGAACTCGTGTCCATGCTATAAGGCTATACTTGCATAAACCACAAGTGAAGATTAACAATCTTTGGACAACACCCACCAGTGGGCCTCGAACCCAGAAAGCACAACTACCTTCCAGTAGCTGCCATAACTAGTACGCTTTAACCCACTACACCATCAGACCCTACAAAAGAAGTAGAGACTTCGAGATATATATACACCTCAAATATCTCCACTTCCCGAGGGCACTAGAGAAGTGTGAGGTTACTCTGGGTTTTTCATCATGCCACTGTCAATGTGAGAGAACTCGTGTCCATGCTATAAGCCTATACTTGCATAAACCACAAGTGAAGATTAACAATCTTTGGACAACACCCACCAGTGGGACTCGAACCCAGAAAGCACAACTACCTTCCAGTAGCTGCCATAACTAGTACGCTTTAACCCACTACACCATCAGACCCTTCAAAAGAAGTAGAGACTTCGAGATATATATACACCTCATATATCTCCACTTCCCGAGGGCACTAGACAAGTGTGAGGTTACTCTGCGTTTTTCATCAAGCCACTGTCAATGTGAGAGAACTCGTGTCCATACTATAAGCCTATACTTGCATAAACCACAAGTGAAGATTAACAATCTTTGGACAACACCCACCAGTGGGCCTCAAACCCAGAAAGCACAACTACCTTCCAGTAGCTGCCATAACTAGTACGCTTTAACCCACTACACCATCAGACCCTACAAAAGAAGTAGAGACTTCGAGATATATATACACTTCAAATATCTCCACTTCCCGAGGGCACTAGACAAGTGTGAGGTTACTCTGCGTTTTTCATCAAACCACTGTCAATGTCAGAGAACTCGTGTCCATGCTATAAGCCTATACTTGCATAAACCACAAGTGAAGATTAACAATCTTTGGACAACACCCACCAGTGGGCCTCGAACCCAGAAAGCACAACTACCTTCCAGTAGCTGCCATAACTAGTACACTTTAACCCACTACACCATCAGACCCTACAAAAGAAGTAGAGACTTCGAGATATATATACACCTCAAATATCTCCACTTCCCAAGGGCACTAGACAAATGTGAGGTTACTCTGCGTTTTTCATCAAGCCACTGTCAATGTGAGAGAACTCGTGTCCATGCTATAAGCCTAGACTTGCATAAACCACAAGTGAAGTTTAACAATCTTTGGACAACACCCACCAGTGGGACTCGAACCCAGAAAGCACAACTACCTTCCAGTAGCTGCCATAACTAGTACGCTTTAACCCACTACACCATCAGACCCTACAAAAGAAGTAGAGACTTCGAGATATATATACACCTCAAATATATCCACTTCCCGAGGGCACTAGACAAGTATGAGGTTACTCTGCGTTTTTCATCAAGCCACTGTCAATGTGAGAGAACTCGTGTCCATGCTATAAGGCTATACTTGCATAAACCACAAGTGAAGATTAACAATCTTTGGACAACACCCACCAGTGGGCCTCGAACCCAGAAAGCACAACTACCTTCCAGTAGCTGCCATAACTAGTACGCTTTAACCCACTACACCATCAGACCCTACAAAAGAAGTAGAGACTTCGAGATATATATACACCTCAAATATCTCCACTTCCCGAGGGCACTAGAGAAGTGTGAGGTTACTCTGGGTTTTTCATCATGCCACTGTCAATGTGAGAGAACTCGTGTCCATGCTATAAGCCTATACTTGCATAAACCACAAGTGAAGATTAACAATCTTTGGACAACACCCACCAGTGGGACTCGAACCCAGAAAGCACAACTACCTTCCAGTAGCTGCCATAACTAGTACGCTTTAACCCACTACACCATCAGACCCTTCAAAAGAAGTAGAGACTTCGAGATATATATACACCTCATATATCTCCACTTCCCGAGGGCACTAGACAAGTGTGAGGTTACTCTGCGTTTTTTCATCAAGCCACTGTCAATGTGAGAGAACTCGTGTCCATACTATAAGCCTATACTTGCATAAACCACAAGTGAAGATTAACAATCTTTGGACAACACCCACCAGTGGGCCTCAAACCCAGAAAGCACAACTACCTTCCAGTAGCTGCCATAACTAGTACGCTTTAACCCACTACACCATCAGACCCTACAAAAGAAGTAGAGACTTCGAGATATATATACACTTCAAATATCTCCACTTCCCGAGGGCACTAGACAAGTGTGAGGTTACTCTGCGTTTTTCATCAAACCACTGTCAATGTCAGAGAACTCGTGTCCATGCTATAAGCCTATACTTGCATAAACCACAAGTGAAGATTAACAATCTTTGGACAACACCCACCAGTGGGCCTCGAACCCAGAAAGCACAACTACCTTCCAGTAGCTGCCATAACTAGTACACTTTAACCCACTACACCATCAGACCCTACAAAAGAAGTAGAGACTTCGAGATATATATACACCTCAAATATCTCCACTTCCCAAGGGCACTAGACAAATGTGAGGTTACTCTGCGTTTTTCATCAAGCCACTGTCAATGTGAGAGAACTCGTGTCCATGCTATAAGCCTAGACTTGCATAAACCACAAGTGAAGTTTAACAATCTTTGGACAACACCCACCAGTGGGACTCGAACCCAGAAAGCACAACTACCTTCCAGTAGCTGCCATAACTAGTACGCTTTAACCCACTACACCATCAGACCCTACAAAAGAAGTAGAGACTTCGAGATATATATACACCTCAAATATCTCCACTTCCCGAGGGCACTAGACAAGTGTGAGGTTACTCTGCGTTTTTCATCAAGCCACTGTCAATGTGAGAGAACTCGTGTCCATGCTATAAGCCTATACTTGCATAAACCACAAGAGAAGATTAACAATCTTTGGACAACACCCTCCAGTGGGCCTCGAACCTAGAAAGCACAACTACCTTCCAGTAGCTGCCATTGTAACAAACTAGGCTGTTGTAAGAATTATCCAGAGTGGTTTATCGACAAAAGAGAATGGGAAGCTGAGCCGCATGGTGACCTGACCCCCAGGGGAATTCGCGGTGGAAATAACCAACGCTTTGTTCATAGCTGCGTATAATGAATCATCCTATAGTATTCAGTAATTTAGAGAAAATTAGCCTTTATTCATTTTGCATTAAAATTGTATTGTATAATAGTACTGGATACAATATCAAGAGTATTCTAATTATTGAGTTTAAGTCACCATCAGTGACGTCACGAATCAGATCTAACTTTTATAGCGGAGTGACCGGCGGTCATAGGTCATCAGGGGTTGACAGGTCTACTATTTCTCAAAGTTTTAATAACCATTTTGGGGATCGGGAACAGCTCTGCCGTTAGATGTTTGTAATTCAATTCAGTAAAATAATTCAACCAGTCTGGATCAATTAAGTACAACAGAGGTTAATTGTTATAACTTAAACCTGGCTAGTAACTTGGTAAAACTTTGACTAGGCGGAAGGATACAAGGTTCTAGTCTGGGCTAGGCCAGACGAGGACAAATCAGTGTGGAAACGGGAGCAGCTGGGATAAGAGGTCAAACATCTTACCTCTCCCCAGGACCAGCCAAAACATCTAGCTGGTCGCCCAAGGTATAGTTGCTATTGTTAATTATAGAAATAGTCTTCTCATTTGCCACTCAGGTCAAGTAGGGAGTGTTAAAGTGATAGGGAGTGAACATATTTAGATTTTGTTTTAGTTTTCTTTTAATAAATTAAATTTGTTATTAATTTGCATTTTATTGTTTCCATGTGTTTTATGTGTATACTTGTCCTGGTCACGTGGTCCACACGAGGCAGAGTTGCATTGGGCGCCGATTCTAACATCGAATCGGAATTATCATTACTGTGTAATTTATTCCACACTCAAGGTCATCGTTTATAGTGGGGATCAAGCCCCTAGGTTGATTAATTAGCGTGATCGATCCAGACCTCGATCATTGCTCTTGTATTACTGGTCTGGTGGTGGCAGCAGAGGTGACTCTAGGGTTTTGTTCAGAGCTTAGGTCACGTCATACTGGGTGTAGAATCCTAAGTCGGTCAATCGTCTTAGGACCACGTGGCGTGGAGTTGGCTTTGTTAAAAGTTTTGGAGTCCCTTGGTTTAGAAATAAAAGTAAGAATACGGGTAGAGGGAGTAGAAAGAAGGAAGTAAGTGAGAGGACCCGAACTCGTGTTACAATGGTGCACAGCGGTGGTTTCAACAATTTTGTTTGAAATTGTTGAAAGGCTCACGCGTCTAGCCGTTCGAACACGTGCCGGATGCTAAGGAGACAGCCGCGGGCCAGGATTAGCAGTGCGCCCCACAACAGTGCGGTTGAGTGGGGATGGGCGAATCTTGAGTCATGCGGGCTGATATGATTAAGGTTTAGTTAGTAAGATTAGGCTGTTAAACTAGATTTATTGAAAAGGAGACCGCTCCGAGTGATTGGACTGGGTACCATACTCGACCCATTGCAATTAATTCAGAGGTGTTGGGAGCCACCATACTCTCAACAGCAGTTCCTTGAGGGCTGTCGGGGGCGGATATATCTATGGGACGCCAGTAGATAGTCCGAGGGCGTTATTAGACGACCCAAAACGCTAAGGAAAAACGTAATCCGTGAAGGGCGTTGCGGCCTCCGAGGGACGGACTAGTAAACTACCTAGCAGCGATTCAACAACTAAGTGATCGCACACTTAGTGGAGGTTGAGTCGTCCCTAGTCATAATTGTTGCTGAAAGCTGCGTGTCGCTCTGTTGGAACCTAGATGGTGTGGCCTCTAGGCTAGGTGTGGTACGGCGAGCCGGTAGGAACAATTATAAGATTAAGTCGAGTGCAGTTTTGAATTAAGTATACTTAAATTTATAAAGTAATTTCCGTTTATTTGCGTTGTTCTAGATTAATTTTTTTCCCCTAAATTCAATCCCCGGTTAAAAAATTTTTCCAAGTGTTTAGCGTTTTCTTGCATATTAGGCTAAGTGCGTACGTTAAGTTTTGCTATTCCCTGTTGTATTAGTCTAAGTCAGAGGCGTTGTTAATCCTCTGGACTTAGGGCTATATGTCGGTCACGATAGATAAGTGAAGGAGTTTAAGGGATAGTAAGTTGCGTGTAAATGTTATTTGTCCGTGGAATATTTCTAAGTATTTTGGGATAAGTTTTCGGCTAAGTCAATGTCGGAAAGTCGTTAACTGTAATTAATTTGTATTCGTGGGTCACGTGTATGTGCTGGGCGTCATTAGGATTCCCCAGTCGATGCGTGTGATATTTTCTAGTTTTTACCAGTAAGACGGTAAAATTGTGTTTGTAGACTTAGAAT
>NW_025564303.1:0-17500 GCF_020424385.1 Procambarus clarkii
GTGCTTGCGTAACCCCTTCGTGAATCTGGCCCCAGGTTCGTAAGTGCTTGCGTAACCCCTTCGTGAATCTGGCCCCAGGTTCGTAAGTGCTTGCGTAACTCCTTCGTGAATCTGGCTCCAGGTTCGTAAGTGCTTGCGTAACCCCTTCGTGAATCTGGCCCCAGGTTCGTAAGTGCTTGCGTAACTCCTTCGTGAATCTGGCCCCAGGATCGTAAGTGCTTGCGTAACCCCTTCGTGAATCTGGCCCCAGGTTCGTAAGTGCTTGCGTAACTCCTTCGTGAATCTGGCCCCAGGTTCGTAAGTACTTGCGTAACTCCTTCGTGAATCTGGCCCCAGGTTCGTAAGTGCTTGCGTAACTCCTTCGTGAATCTGGCTCCCAGGAATATTGGACGACATCCTTAAAATTTTATCCAGAATTTACTTGTCTATTTTAAACAGTGAATACCATTGGCAGTGGTATAATAGACAGTTGTTTTTACATATTGGTACATATAAATGTTGATATGTAACTTGGGTATAAATGTGGTTTAGCTTATTGCTTAGACCTATAGGGATATGTAGGTCCCAGCCCACTCCCAGCCCACTCCCAGCCCACTGACACCACACAACCAGCCCACTCCCAGCCCACTGACACCACACAACCAGCCCACTCCCAGCCCACTCCCAGCCCACTGACACCACACTCCCAGCCCACTCCCAACCCACTCCCAGCCCACTCCCAGCCCACTACCAGCCCACTACCAGCCCACTGACACCCACACTACCAGCCCACTCCCAGCCCACTAACAGCCCACTCCCAGGCCACTACCAGCCCACTACCAGCCCACTCCCAGCCCACTACCACCCACACTACCAGCCCACTCCCAGCCCACTACCAGCCCACTACCAGCCCACTCCCAGTCCACTACCAGCCCAGTACCAGCCCACTGACACCCACACTACCAGCCCACTCCCAGCCCACTACCAGCCCACTACCAGCCCACTACCAGCCCACTGACACCCACACTACCAGCCCACTACCAGCCCACTCCCAGCCCACTACCAGCCCACTACCAGCCCACTGACACCACACTACCAGCCCACTCCCAGCCCACTCCCAGCCCACTACCAGCCCACTACCACCACACTCCCAGCCCACTGACACCACACTACCAGCCCACTCCCAGCCCACTCCCAGCCCACTACCAGCCCACTACCAGCCCACTGACACCACACTACCAGCCCACACCCAGCCCACTCCCAGCCCACTACCAGCCCACTACCAGTCCACTACCAGCCCACTACCAGCCCACTGACACCACACTACCAGCCCACTACCAACCCACTCCCAGCCCACTCCCAGCCCACTACCAGCCCACTACCAGCCCACTACCAGCCCACTGACACCACACTACCAGCCCACTCCCAGCCCACTACCAGCCCACTACCAGCCCACTACCAGCCCACTACCAGCCCACTGACACCCACACTCCCAGCACACTCCCAGCCCACTACCAGCCCACTCCCAGCCCACTGACACCCACACTCCCAGCACACTCCCAGCCCACTCCCAGCCCACTCCCAGCCCACTACCAGCCCACTGACACCCACACTCCCAGCACACTCCCAGCCCACTACCAGCCCACTCCCAGCCCACTGACACCCACACTCCCAGCACACTCCCAGCCCACTACCAGCCCACTACCAGCCCACTACCAGCCCACTACCAGCCCACTACCAGCCCACTGACACCCACACTCCCAGCACACTCCCAGCCCACTACCAGCCCACCCCCAGCCCACCGTGGGAACCCACACTGGAGAAACCTGACTCAATATAACCCGTATTTAAGTCGACAATTGCACTGTTGCACTGGGGGCGACTTTCTCTCTAGTAGATGTTTCCGCGCCTTATACGGTTGGGCTCGGTGGTGGGGTTGAGCTGTGGCTCCTGGTCCCGCCTCTCAGCTTGCTGGTGGGGTTGAGCTGTGGGGTTGAGTACCCCCAGTACTGACCCCTGTACTGACCCCAGTACTGACCCCAGTACTGACCCCAGTACTGACCCCTGTACTGACCCAGTACTGACCCCAGTACTGACCCTAGTACTGACCCCAGTACTGACCCCAGTACTGACCCCAGTACTGACCCCTGTACTGACCCCAGTACTGACCCCAGTACTGACCCCCAGTACTGACCCCAGTACTGACCCCAGTACTGACCCCTGTACTGACCCCTGTACTGACCCCCAGTACTGACCCCTGTACTGACCCCCAGTACTGACCCCCAGTACTGACCCCTAGTACTGACCCCAGTACTGACCCCAGTACTGACCCCAGTACTGACCCTAGTACTGACCCCAGTACTGACCCCAGTACTGACCCCAGTACTGACCCCAGTACTGACCCCAGTACTGACCCCAGTACTGACCCCAGTACTGACCCCTGTACTGACCCCAGTACTGACCCCAGTACTGACCCGAGTACTGACCCCTGTACTGACCCCAGTACTGACCCCCAGTACTGACCCCAGTACTGACCCCAGTACTGACCCCCAGTACTGACCCCCAGTACTGACCCCCCGTACTGACCCCCAGTACTGACCCCCAGTACTGACCCCAGTACTGACCCCAGTACTGACCCCTGTACTGACAGTACCAGTACTGACCCCAGTACTGACCCCCAGTACTGACCCCAGTACTGACCCCCAGTACTGGCCTCCAGTACTGGCCTCCAGTACTGACCCCCAGTACTGACCCCCAGTACTGACCCCAGTACTGACCCCAGTACTGACCCCAGCACTGGCCTCCAGTACTGACCCCAGTACTGACCCCAGTACTGACCCCAGTACTGACCCCCAGTACTGAACCCCAGTACTGACCCCAGTACTGACCCCAGAACTGACCCCCAGTACTGACCCCAGTACTGAACCCCAGTACTGACCCCAGTACTCACCCCCAGTACTCACCCCAGTACTCACCCAGTACTCACCCCGGTACCCCCAGTACTCACCCCCGTACCCCCAGTACACCCAGTACTGTCCCCAGTACACCCAGTACTGACCCCAGTACTCCCCAGTACACCCAGTACTCACCCAGTACACCCAGTACTGACCCCAGTACCTCCAGTACTCACCCCAATACACCCCAGTACTCCCCAGTACTCGCCCAGTACACCCCAGTAAACCCAGTACACCCCAGTATACCCACCCAGTACTCACCCAGTACACACCAGTACTCACCCAGTACACCCAATACACACCCCAGTACTCACCCCAGTACACCCAGTACACACCCCAGTACTCACCCAGTACACACCCCAGTACCCACCCAGTTCACACCCCAGTACCCACCCAGTACACCCCCCAGTATCCACCCAGTACCCCCAGTACACACCCCAGTACACACCTCAGTACCCCCAGTACTCATTCAGTACACCCAGTACCCACCCCAGTACACCCAGTACCCCCAGTACTCCCCAGTACCCCAGTACCCACCCCAGTACACCCAGTACCCCCAGTACTCCCCAGTACCCACCCCAGTACACCCAGTACACCCAGTACTCACCAGTACACCCAGTACACACCCCAGTACACCCAGTACTCACCCCAGTACACCCAGTACTCCCCAGTACACCCAGTACACCCAGTTCACACCCCAGTACACCCAGTACACCCAGTACTCACCCAGTACACCTAGTACTCCCCAGTGCACACCCCAGTACTCCCCAGTACCCCCAGTACGCCCAGTACACCCAGAACTCCCCAGTACACCCAGTACTACCCCAGTACACCCAGTACTTACCCCAGTACACCCAGTACTACCCCAGTACACCCAGTACCCCCAGTACACACCCCAGTACACCCAGTACTCACCCCAGTACACCCAGTACTCACCCCAGTACACCCAGTATCCACCCCAGTACACCCAGTACTCACCCCAGTACACCCAGTACCCACCCCAGTACACCCAGCACCCCCAGTACACGCAGCACCCCCAGTACACCCAGTACTCACCCCAGTACACCCAGTACCCACCCCAGTACATCCAGCACCCCCAGTACACCCAGTACTCACCCCAGTACACCCAGTACCCCCCAGTACACCCAGTACCCCCAGTACTCACCCCAGTACACCCAATACCCACCCCAGTACTCCCCAGTACCCCCAGTACCCACCCAGTGCACCCAGTACCCCCAGTACTCACCCCAGTACACCCAGTACCCCCAGTACACACCCCAGTACACCCAGTACTCCCCAGTACCCCCAGTACACACCCCAGTACACCCCAGTACCCCCAGTACACACCCCAGTACACACCCCAGTACACCCAGTACCCACGCCAGTACACCCAGTAGTACCCCAGTACACATTCAGTACACCCAGTACCACCCCAGTACACCCAGTACTCACCAGTACACCCAGTACCCCCAGTACTCCCCAGTACCCCCAGTACCCACCCCAGTACACCCAGTACCCCCAGTACTCCCCAGTACCCACCCCAGTACACCCCAGTACCCCCAGTACTCCCCAGTACTCACCCCAGTACACCCAGTACCCCAGTACACCCAGTACTCACCCAGTACACACCCCAGTACCCACCCAGTACACACCCCAGTACCCCCCAGTACACCCCCCAGTACCCACCCAGTACCCCCAGTACACACCCCAGTACACACCTCAGTACCCCCAGTACTCATTCAGTACACCCAGTACCCACCCCAGTACACCCAGTACTCACCAGTACACCCAGTACCCCCAGTACTCCCCAGTACCCCCAGTACTCACCCCAGTACACCCCAGTACCCCCAGTACTCCCCAGTACACCCAGTACTCCCCAGTACACCCAGTACACACCCCAGTACACCCAGTACTCACCCCAGTACACCCAGTACTCCCCAGTACACCCAGTACACCCAGTTCACACCCCAGTACCCCCAGTACACCCAGTACTCACCCCAGTACACCTAGTACACCCAGTACCCCCAGTGCACACCCCAGTACACCCAGTACTCCCCAGTACCCCCAGTACGCCCAGTACACCCCAGAACTCCCCAGTACACCCAGTACTTACCCCAGTACACCCAGTACCCCCAGTACACACCCCAGTACACCCAGTACTCACCCCAGTACACCCAGTACTCACCCCAGTACACCCAGTACCCACCCCAGTACACCCAGTACTCACCCCAGTACACCCAGTACCCACCCCAGTACACCCAGCACCCCCAGTACCCACCCCAGTACACGCAGCACCCCCAGTACACCCAGTACTCACCCCAGTACACCCCAGTACCCACCCCAGTACATCCAGCACCCCAGTACACCCAGTACTCACCCCAGTACACCCAGTACCCCCCCAGTACACCCTGTACCCCCAGTACTCACCCCAGTACACCCAATACCCACCCCAGTACACCCAGTACCCCAGTACCCACCCCAGTGCACCCAGTACCCCAGTACTCACCCCAGTACACCCAGTACCCCCAGTACACACCCCAGTACACCCAGTACTCCCCAGTACTCCCCAGTACCCCCAGTACAACCCCAGTACACCCAGTACACACCCCAGTACACCCAGTACCCACCCCAGTACACCCCAGTACCCCCAGTACACATTCAGTACTCCCCAGTACCCACCCCAGTACACCCAGTACTCACCAGTACACCCAGTACCCCCAGTACTCCCCAGTACCCCCAGTACCCACCCCAGTACACCCCAGTACCCCCAGTACTCCCCAGTACCCACCCCAGTACACCCAGTACCCCCAGTACTCCCCAGTACTCACCCCAGTACACCCAGTACACACCCAGTACTCACCCAGTACACACCCCAGTACCCACCCAGTACACACCCCAGTACCCACCCAGTACACCCCCCAGTACCCACCCAGTACCCCCAGTACACACCCCAGTACACACCCCAGTACCCCCAGTACTCATTCAGTACACCCAGTACCCACCCCAGTACACCCAGTACTCACCAGTACACCCAGTACCCCCAGTACTCCCCAGTACCCCCCAGTACCAGTACACCCCAGTACACCCAGTACCCCCAGTACTCCCCAGTACCCACCCCAGTACACCCAGTACACCCCAGTACTCCCCCAGTACACCCAGTACTCACCCAGTACCCCCAGTACCCACCCCAGTACCCTCAGTACACCCGGTACCCCCCCCAGTACACCCAGTACTCACCAGTACACCCAGTACACACCCCAGTACACCCAGTACTCACCCCAGTACACCCAGTACCCCCAGTTCACACCCCAGTACACCCAGTACCCCCAGTACACCCAGTACTCACCCCAGTACACCTAGTACACCCAGTACCCCCAGTGCACACCCCAGTACACCCAGTACTCCCCAGTACGCCCAGTACACCCAGAACTCCCCAGTACACCCAGTACCCCCAGTACACCCAGTACTTACCCCAGTACACCCAGTACTCCCCAGTACACCCAGTACCCCCAGTACACACCCCAGTACACCCAGTACTCACCCCAGTACACCCAGTACTCCCCAGTACACCCAGTACTCACCCCAGTACACCCAGTACCCACCCCAGTACACCCAGCACCCCCAGTACTCACCCCAGTACCCACCCCAGTACACCCAGCACCCCCAGTACACCCAGTACTCACCCCAGTACACCCAGTACCCACCCCAGTACATCCAGCACCCCCAGTACACCCAGTACTCACCCCAGTACACCCAGTACCCCCCAGTACACCCTGTACCCCCAGTACTCACCCCAGTACACCCAATACCCACCCCAGTACACCCAGTACCCCCAGTACACACCCCAGTACACCCAGTACCCCCAGTACCCACCCCAGTGCACCCAGTATCCCCAGTACTCACCCCAGTACACCCAGTACCCCCAGTACACACCCCAGTACACCCAGTACCCACCCCAGTACACCCAGTACACACCCCAAAAACCCCCAGTACACATCCCAGTACACCCAGTACCCCACCCAGTACACACCCCAGTACACACCCCAGTACCCCCAGTACACACCCCAGTACCCCCAGTACACACCCCAGTACACACCCCAGTACCTCTAGTACACACCCCAGTACACCCAGTACTCACCCCAGTACACCCAGTACCCCCCCAGTACACCCAGCACCCCCAGTACACCCCAGTACCCCCAGTACACACCCCAGTACCCCCAGTACTCACCCCAGTACTCCCCAGTACACCCAGTACCCCCAGTACACACCCCAGTACCCCAGTACACACCCAGTACACCCAGTACACACAGTACTCACCCCAGTACACCCAGTACACACCCCAGTACCCCCAGTACACACCCCAGTACACCCAGTACACACCCCAGTACACCCAGTACTCACCCCAGTACTCTACCCACAGATCCAGCGGATGGTCATCTCTGGCGGCAACTTTAAACCTGACACCTTGAAGCCTAAGGAGGTGGTCTCTCTCCTCTTAGACGACGATATTGAACGCCAGTGTGAGTATATTTTCCCCCTGATGCATCTGTTCACCCACTTGTTGCAACAGTTTAACCTCTTTGGTTGCTAGTATTCACCCCCTGATGCACCTGTTCACCCCTGGGGGGCCACCAGGGGTGAACAGGTGCATCAGGGGTGTGAACTTGATCTAGATCCGGGAGCTTCAGGCGAAGGGGTTTGGCCAGGTCACTCGCTTTGTCGCCATATTAGTCGCTACCGCCATCTGTGTATGTGTTCTTGTGCCCCGGGATGTGTTCTTGTGGCCCGGGATGTGTTCTTGTGGCCCGGGATGTGTTCTTGTGGCCCGGGATGTGTTCTTGTGGCCCCGGGATGTGTTCTTGTGCCCCGGGATGTGTTCTTGTGCCCCGGGATGTGTTCTTGTGCCCCGGGATGTGTTCTTGTGGCCCCGGGATGTGTTCTTGTGGCCCCGGGATGTGTTCTTGTGGCCCGGGATGTGTTCTTGTGGCCCGGGATGTGTTCTTGTGCCCCGGGATGTGTTCTTGTGCCCCGGGATGTGTTCTTGTGCCCCGGGATGTGTTCTTGTGGCCCCGGGATGTGTTCTTGTGGCCCGGGATGTGTTCTTGTGGCCCCGGGATGTGTTCTTGTGCCCCGGGATGTGTTCTTGTGCCCCGGGATGTGTTCTTGTGCCCCGGGATGTGTTCTTGTGCCCCGGGATGTGTTCTTGTGCCCCGGGATGTGTTCTTGTGCCCCGGGATGTGTTCTTGTGCCCCGGGATGTGTTCTTGTGCCCCGGGATGTGTTCTTGTGCCCCGGATGTGTTCTTGTGCCCCGGGATGTGTTCTTGTGGCCCCGGGATGTGTTCTTGTGCCCCGGGATGTGTTCTTGCGGCCCCGGGATGTGTTCTTGTGGCCCCGGGATGTGTTCTTGTGGCCCCGGGATGTGTTCTTGTGGCCCCGGGATGTGTTGGCCCGGGATGTGTTCTTGTGCCCCGGGATGTGTTGTGGTGCCCCGGGATGTGTTCTTGTGGCCCGGGATGTGTTGTGGTGCCCCGGGATGTGTTCTTGTGGCCGGGATGTGTTCTTGTGGCCCCGGAATGTGTTCTTGTGGCCCCGGGATGTGTTCTGGTGCCCCGGGATGTGTTCTTGTGGCCCCGGGATGTGTTCTTGTGGCCCGGGATGTGTTCTGGTGCCCCGGGATGTGTTCTTGTGGCCCCGGGATGTGTTCTGGTGCCCCGGGATGTGTTCTTGTGCCCCGGGATGTGTTCTTGTGCCCCGGGATGTGTTCTTGTGCCCCGGGATGTGTTCTTGTGCCCCGGGATGTGTTCTTGTGCCCCGGGATGTGTTCTTGTGCCCCGGGATGTGTTCTTGTGGCCCCGGGATGTGTTCTTGTGGCCCCGGGATGTGTTCTTGTGGCCCCGGGATGTGTTCTTGTGCCCCGGGATGTGTTCTTGTGCCCCCGGGATGTGTTCTTGTGCCCCGGGATGTGTTCTTGTGCCCCGGGATGTGTTCTTGTGCCCCGGGATGTGTTCTTGTGCCCCGGGATGTGTTCTTGTGCCCCGGGATGTGTTCTTGTGGCCCCGGGATGTGTTCTTGTGCCCCGGGATGTGTTCTTGTGGCCCCGGGATGTGTTCTTGTGCCCCGGGATGTGTTCTTGTGCCCCGGGATGTGTTCTTGTGCCCCGGGATGTGTTCTTGTGCCCCGGGATGTGTTCTTGTGCCCCGGGATGTGTTCTTGTGCCCCGGGATGTGTTCTTGTGGCCCCGGGATGTGTTCTTGTGGCCCCGGGATGTGTTCTTGTGCCCCGGGATGTGTTCTTGTGCCCCGGGATGTGTTCTTGTGCCCCGGGATGTGTTCTTGTGGCCCCGGGATGTGTTCTTGTTCCCCGGGATGTGTTCTTGTACCCCGGGATGTGTTCTTGTGGCCCCGGGATGTGTTCTTGTGCCCCGGAATGTGTTCTTGTGGCCCCGGGATGTGTTCTGGTGCCCCGGGATGTGTTCTTGTGCCCCGGGATGTGTTCTTGTGCCCCGGGATGTGTTCTTGTGCCCCGGGATGTGTTCTTGTGCCCCGGGATGTGTTCTTGTGCCCCGGATGTGTTCTTGTGCCCCGGGATGTGTTCTTGTGGCCCCGGGATGTGTTCTTGTGCCCCGGGATGTGTTCTTGTGGCCCCGGGATGTGTTCTTGTGGCCCCGGGATGTGTTCTTGTGGCCCCGGGATGTGTTCTTGTGGCCCCGGGATGTGTTCTTGTGCCCCGGGATGTGTTGTGGTGCCCCGGGATGTGTTCTTGTGGCCCGGGATGTGTTGTGGTGCCCCGGGATGTGTTCTTGTGGCCGGGATGTGTTCTTCTGGCCCCGGAATGTGTTCTTGTGGCCCCGGGATGTGTTCTGGTGCCCCGGGATGTGTTCTTGTGGCCCCGGGATGTGTTCTTGTGGCCCCGGGATGTGTTCTGGTGCCCCGGGATGTGTTCTGTGGCCCCGGGATGTGTTCTGGTGCCCCGGGATGTGTTCTTGTGCCCCGGGATGTGTTCTTGTGCCCCGGGATGTGTTCTTGTGCCCCGGGATGTGTTCTTGTGCCCCGGGATGTGTTCTTGTGCCCCGGGATGTGTTCTTGTGCCCCGGGATGTGTTCTTGTGGCCCCGGGATGTGTTCTTGTGGCCCGGGATGTGTTCTTGTGGCCCCGGGATGTGTTCTTGTGCCCCGGGATGTGTTCTTGTGGCCCCGGGATGTGTTCTTGTGCCCCGGGATGTGTTCTTGTGCCCCGGGATGTGTTCTTGTGCCCCGGGATGTGTTCTTGTGCCCCGGGATGTGTTCTTGTGCCCCGGGATGTGTTCTTGTGCCCCGGGATGTGTTCTTGTGGCCCCGGGATGTGTTCTTGTGCCCCGGGATGTGTTCTTGTGGCCCCGGGATGTGTTCTTGTGCCCCGGGATGTGTCCTTGTGCCCCGGGATGTGTTCTTGTGCCCCGGGATGTGTTCTTGTGCCCCGGGATGTGTTCTTGTGCCCCGGGATGTGTTCTTGTGCCCCGGGATGTGTTCTTGTGGCCCGGGATGTGTTCTTGTGGCCCCGGGATGTGTTCTTGTGCCCCGGGATGTGTTCTTGTGCCCCGGGATGTGTTCTTGTGCCCCGGGATGTGTTCTTGTGGCCCCGGGATGTGTTCTTGTACCCCGGGATGTGTTCTTGTACCCCGGGATGTGTTCTTGTGGCCCCGGGATGTGTTCTTGTGCCCCGGAATGTGTTCTTGTGGCCCCGGGATGTGTTCTGGTGCCCCGGGATGTGTTCTTGTGGCCCCGGGATGTGTTCTTGTGGCCCCGGGATGTGTTCTGGTGCCCCGGGATGTGTTCTTGTGGCCCGGGATGTGTTCTGGTGCCCCGGGATGTGTTCTTGTGCCCCGGGATGTGTTCTTGTGCCCCGGGATGTGTTCTTGTGCCCCGGGATGTGTTCTTGTGGCCCCGGGATGTGTTCTTGTGGCCCCGGGATGTGTTCTTGTGCCCCGGGATGTGTTCTTGTGCCCCGGGATGTGTTCTTGTGGCCCCGGGATGTGTTCTTGTGGCCCCGGGATGTGTTCTTGTGCCCGGGATGTGTTCTTGTGCCCCGGGATGTGTTCTTGTGCCCCGGGATGTGTTCTTGTGCCCCGGGATGTGTTCTTGTGCCCCGGGATGTGTTCTTGTGCCCCGGGATGTGTTCTTGTGCCCCGGGATGTGTTCTTGTGGCCCCGGGATGTGTTCTTGTGGCCCGGGATGTGTTCTTGTGGCCCCGGGATGTGTTCTTGTGCCCCGGGATGTGTTCTTGTGGCCCCGGGATGTGTTCTTGTGCCCCGGGATGTGTTCTTGTGGCCCCGGGATGTGTTCTTGTGGCCCGGGATGTGTTCTTGTGGCCCGGGATGTGTTCTTGTGCCCCGGGATGTGTTCTTGTGGCCCCGGGATGTGTTCTTGTGCCCCGGGATGTGTTCTTGTGGCCCCGGGATGTGTTCTTGTGGCCCGGGATGTGTTCTTGTGGCCCCGGGATGTGTTCTTGTGGCCCCGGGATGTGTTCTTGTGCCCTGGGATGTGTTCTTGTGCCCCGGGATGTGTTCTTGTGCCCCCGGGATGTGTTCTTGTGCCCCGGGATGTGTTCTTGTGGCCCCGGGATGTGTTCTTGTGCCCCGGGATGTGTTCTTGTGACCCCGGGATGTGTTCTTGTGCCCCGGGATGTGTTCTTGTGCCCCGGAATGTGTTCTTGTGGCCCCGGGATGTGTTCTGGTGCCCCGGGATGTGTTCTTGTGGCCCCGGGATGTGTTCTTGTGCCCCGGGATGTGTTCTTGTTGCCCCGGGATGTGTTCTTGTGCCCCGGGATGTGTTCTTGTGGCCCCGGGATGTGTTCTGGTGCCCCGGGATGTGTTCTTGTGGCCCCGGGATGTGTTCCTGTGGCCCCGGGATGTGTTCTGGTGCCCCGGGATGTGTTCTTGTGGCCCCGGGATGTGTTCTGGTGCCCCGGGATGTGTTCGTGTGCCCCGGGATGTGTTCTTGTCCCCCGGGATGTGTTCTTGTGCCCCGGGATGTGTTCTTTTGCCCCGGGATGTGTTCTTGTGGCCCCGGGATGTGTTCTTGTGGCCCCGGGATGTGTTCTTGTGCCCCGAGATGTGTTCTTGTGCCCCGGGATGTGTTCTTGAGGCCCGGGATGTGTTCTTGTGCCCCGGGATGTGTTCTTGTGGCCCCGGGATGTGTTCTTGTGGCCCGGGATGTGTTCTTGTGCCCCGGGATGTGTTCTTGTGCCCCGGGATGTGTTCTTGTGGCCGGGATGTGTTCTTGTGCCCGGGATGTGTTCTTGTGGCCCCGGGATGTGTTCTTGTGCCCCGGGATGTGTTCTTGTGCCCCGGGATGTGTTCTTGTGCCCCGGGATGTGTCTTGTGCCCCGGGATGTGTTCTTGTGCCCCGGGATGTGTTCTTGTGGCCCCGGGATGTGTTCTTGTGCCCCGGGATGTGTTCTTGTGGCCCCGGGATGTGTTCTTGTGCCCCGGGATGTGTTCTTGTGCCCCGGGATGTGTTCTTGTGCCCCGGGATGTGTTCTTGTGCCCCGGGATGTGTTCTTGTGGCCCCGGGATGTGTTCTTGTGGCCCCGGGATGTGTTCTTGTGCCCCGGGATGTGTTCTTGTGCCCCGGGATGTGTTCTTGTGGCCCCGGGATGTGTTCTTGTACCCCGGGATGTGTTCTTGTACCCCGGGATGTGTTCTTGTGGCCCCGGGATGTGTTCTTGTGCCCCGGGATGTGTTCTTGTGGCCCCGGGATGTGTTCTTGTGGCCCCGGGATGTGTTCTTGTGCCCCGGGATGTGTTCTTGTGCCCCGGGATGTGTTCTTGTGGCCCCGGGATGTGTTCTTGTGGCCCCGGGATGTGTTCTTGTGGCCCCGGGATGTGTTCTTGTGCCCCGGGATGTGTTCTTGTGCCCCGGGATGTGTTCTTGTGGCCCCGGGATGTGTTCTTGTGGCCCCGGGATGTGTTCTTGTGCCCCGGGATGTGTTCTTGTGGCCCCGGGATGTGTTCTTGTGCCCCGGGATGTGTTCTTGTGGCCCGGGATGTGTTCTTGTGCCCCCGGGATGTGTTCTTGTGGCCCCGGGATGTGTTCTTGTGCCCCGGGATGTGTTCTTGTGCCCCGGGATGTGTTCTTGTGGCCCGGGATGTGTTCTTGTGGCCCGGGATGTGTTCTTGTGGCCCGGGATGTGTTCTTGTGCCCCGGGATGTGTTCTTGTGCCCCGGGATGTGTTCTTGTGGCCTGGGATGTGTTCTTATGGCCCGGGATGTGTTCTTGTGGCCCGGGATGTGTTCTTGTGGCCCCGGGATGTGTTCTTGTGGCCCCGGGATGTGTTCTTGTGGCCCCGGGATGTGTTCTTGTGGCCCCGGGATGTGTTCTTGTGGCCCCGGGATGTGTTCTTGTGGCCCCGGGATGTGTTCTTGTGCCCCGGGATGTGTGTATGTGCGTATGTGTGTGTGTGTATGTGTGTGTGTATGTGTGTGTGTGTGTGTGTGTGTACTCACCTAGTTGTACTCACCTATATGTGCTTGCAGGATCGAGCATTGACTCTTGGATCCCGCCTTTCGAGCATCGGTTGTTTACAGCAATGACTCCTGTCCCATTTCCCTATCATACCTGGTTTTAAAATTATGAATAGTATTTGCTTCCACAACCTGTTCCTGAAGTGCATTCCATTTCCCCACTACTCTCACGCTAAAAGAAAACTTCCTAACATCTCTGTGACTCATCTGAGTTTCAAGCTTCCATCCATGTCCTCTCGTTCTGTTACTATTCCGTGTGAACATTTCGTCTATGTCCACTCTGTCAATTCCTCTGAGTATCTTATACGTTCCTATCATGTCCCCCCTCTCCCTTCTTCTTTCTAGTGTCGTAAGGCACAGTTCCCTCAGGCGCTCTTCATACCCCATCCCTCGTAGCTCTGGGACGAGTCTCGTTGCAAACCTCTGAACCTTTTCCAGTTTCATTATATGCTTCTTCAGATGGGGACTCCATGATGAGGCGGCATACTCTAAGACTGGCCTTACGTAGGCAGTGTAAAGCGCCCTAAATGCCTCCTTACTTAGGTTTCTGAATGATGTTCTAACTTTTGCCAGTGTAGAGTACGCTGCTGTCGTTATCCTATTAATATGTGTATGTATGTGTGTGTATGTGTGTGTGTGTGTGTGTGTGTGTGTGTGTGTGTGTGTGTGTGTGTGTGTATGTGTGTATGTGTGTGTGTGTGTGTGTGTGTATGTGTGTGTGTGTGTGTGTATGTGTGTGTGTGTGTGTGTGTGTGTGTGTGTGTGTGTACTCACCTAATTGTACTCACCTAATTGTGCTTGCGGGGGTTGAGCTCTGGCTCTTTGGTCCCGCCTCTCAACCGTCAATCAACTGGTGTACAGATTCCTGAGCCTATTTGGCTCTATCATATCTACATTTGAAACTGTGAATGGAGTCAGCCTCCACCACATCACTTCCTAATGCATTCCATTTGCTAACTACTCTGACACTGAAAAAGTTCTTTCTAACGTCTCTGTGGCTCATTTGGGTACTCAGCTTCCACCTGTGTCCCCTTGTTCGCGTCCCACCAGTGTTGAAAAGTTCATCCTTGTTTACCCGGTCGATTCCCCTGAGGATTTTGTAGGTTGTGATCATGTCCCCCCTTACTCTTCTGTCTTCCAGTGTCGTGAGGTGCATTTCCCGCAGCCTTTCCTCATAACTCATGCCTCTTAGTTCTGGGACTAGTCTAGTAGCATACCTTTGGACTTTTTCCAGCTTCGTCTTGTGCTTGACAAGGTACGGGCTTCATGCTGGGGCCGCATACTCCAGGATTGGTCTTACATATGTGGTGTACAAGATTCTGAATGATTCCTTACACAGGTTCCTGAACGCCGTTCTGATGTTAGCCAGCCTCGCATATGCCGCAGACGTTATTCTCTTTATGTGGGCTTCAGGAGACAGGTTTGGTGTGATATCAACTCCTAGATCTTTCTCTCTGTCTGTTTCATTAAGTACTTCATCTCCTATTCTGTATCCTGTGCCTGGCCTCCTGTTTCCACTGCCTAGTTTCATTACTTTGCATTTACTCGGGTTGAACTTCAACAGCCATTTGTTGGACCATTCACTCAGTCTATCCAGGTCATCTTGTAGCCTCCTACTATCATCCTCTGTTTCAATCCTCCTCATAATTTTTGCATCGTCGGCAAACATTGAGAGGAACGAATCTATACCCTCTGGGAGATCATTTACATATACCAGAAACAGTATAGGTCCAAGGACTGACCCCTGCGGGACTCCACTCGTAACGTCTCGCCAATCTGAGACCTCACCCCTCACACAGACTCGTTGTCTCCTGTTGCTTAGGTATTCCTCTATCCACCGGAGTACCTTCCCTCTCACTCCAGCCTGCATCTCCAACTTTCGCACTAGCCTCTTGTGTGGCACATGTGGCTTGTGGTATTGCAAATACAATACGGTGTGTGTGTATGTGTGTGTGTATGTGTGTGTGTATGTGTGTGTGTGTGTGTGTGTGTGTGTGTGTGTGTGTATGTATGTGTGTGTGTATGTGTGTGTGTGTGTGTGTACTCACCTAATTGTGCTTGCGGGGGTTGAGCTTTGGCTCTTTGGTCCCGCCTCTCAACTGTCAATCAACTGGTGTACAGATTCCTGAGCCTACTGGGGCTCTATCATACCTACATTTGAAACTGTGTATGGAGTCAGCCTCCACCACATCACTTCCTGTGTGTGTGTGTGTGTGTGTGTGTGTGTGTGTGTGTGTGTGTGTGTGTGTGTGTGTGTGTGTATGTGTATGTGTGTGTGTGTGTGGGTGTGTGTGTGTGTGTGTACTCACCTAGTTGTACTCACCTAGTTGTGTTTGCGGGGGTTGAGCTCTGGCTCTTTGGTCCCGCCTCTCAACCGTCAATCAACAGGTGTACAGATTCCTGAGCCTATCGGGCTCTGTCATATCTACACTTGAAACTGTGTATGGAGTCAGCCTCCACCACATCACTTCCTAATGCATTCCATTTGTCAACCACTCTGACACTAAAAAAGTTCTTTCTAATATCTCTGTGGCTCATTTGGGCACTCAGTTTCCACCTGTGTCCCCTAGTACGTGTGCCCCTTGTGTTAAATAGACTGTCTTTATCTACCCTATCAATCCCCTTCAGAATCTTGAATGTGGTGATCATGTCCCCCCTAACTCTTCTGCCTTCCAGCGAAGTGAGGTTTAATTCCCGTAGTCTCTCCTCGTAGCTCATACCTCTCAGCTCGTGTACTAGTCTGGTGGCAAACCTTTGAACCTTTTCCAGTTTAGTCTTATCCTTGACTAGATATGGACTCCATGCTGGGGCTGCATACTCCAGGATTGGCCTGACATATGTGGTATACAAAGTTCTGAATGATTCTTTACACAAGTTTCTGAATGCCGTTCGTATGTTGGCCAGCCTGGCATATGCCGCTGATGTTATCCGCTTGATATGTGCTGCAGGAGACAGGTCTGGCGTGATATCAACCCCCAAGTATTTTTCCTTCTCTGACTCCTGAAGAATTTCCTCTCCCAGATGATACCTTGTATCTGGCCTCCTGCTCCCTACACCTATCTTCATTACATTACATTTGGTTGGGTTAAACTCTAACAACCATTTGTTCGACCATTCCTTCAGCTTGTCTAGGTCTTCTTGAAGCCTCAAACAGTCCTCTTCTGTTTTAATCCTTCTCATAATTTTAGCATCGTCCGCAAACATTGAGAGAAATGAATCGATACCCTCCGGGAGATCATTTACATGTATCAGAAACAAGATAGGACCGAGTACAGAGCCCTGTGGGACTCCACTGGTGACTTCACGCCAATCGGAGGTCTCACCCCTCACCGTAACTCTCTGCTTCCTATTGCTTAGATACTCCCTTATCCACTGGAGCACCTTACCAGCTACACCTGCCTGTCTCTCCAGCTTATGTACCAGCCTCTTATGCGGTACTGTGTCAAAGGCTTTCCGACAATCCAAGAAAATGCAGTCCGCCCAGCCCTCTCTTTCTTGCTTAATCTGTGTCACCTGATCGTAGAATTCTATCAAGCCTGTAAGGCAAGATTTACCCTCCCTGAATCCATGTTGGCGATTTGTCACGAAGTCCCTTCTCTCCAGATGTGTTACCAGGTTTTTTCTCACGATCTTCTCCATCACCTTGCATGGTATACAAGTCAAGGACACTGGCCTGTAGTTCAGTGCCTCTTGTCTGTCGCCCTTTTTGTATATTGGGACCACATTCGCCGTCTTCCATATTTCTGGTAGGTCTCCCGTCTCTAGTGACTTACTATACACTATGGAGAGTGGCAGGCAAAGTGCCTCTGCACACTCTTTCAGTACCCATGGTGAGATCCCATCTTGACCAACAGCCTTTCTAACATCCAGATCCAGCAGGTGTCTCTTGACCTCCTCTCTCGTAATTTCGAACTCCTCCAAGGCCGCCTGGTTTACCTCCCTTTCTCCTAGCACAGTGACCTCACCCTGTTCTATTGTGAAGACCTCCTGGAACCTCTTGTTGAGTTCCTCACACACCTCTCTGTCATTCTCTGTATACCTGTCCTCGCCTGTTCTAAGTTTCAATA
>NW_025564303.1:22500-32500 GCF_020424385.1 Procambarus clarkii
TATCATTCCGATTGTCTCGTCCACAGGTACGTTGGTAAACAGCGATTCTACGTCCAACGAGGCTCTTATCCCTGTGGCCCGTGTGCCCCGCAGTAAGTCCACAAATTCCTTTGGAGACTTCAGGCTGAAGGCGCAAGGAACATAAGGAGTCAGCAGGCCGTTGAGTCGCTTTGCCAGTCTGTACGTGGGTGTGGGTATCTGGCTAATGATTGGCCGAAGTGGGTTTCCAGGCTTGTGCGTCTTGACATTTCCATACGCATATCCAGGTTTATATTCCCCAATGATCTTTGGCAGGTGGAGTCCGGATTTCTTGGCGTTTACAGTTTCGATCAGTTTGTTGACCTTTGCTTTTAATTCGGCTGTAGTGTCCTTCGTTACCCTTTGGAACTTAGTTTGGTCAGAGAGTATGATGTTCATTTTCGCCAGATATTCGTCTTTTTTAAGAATGACATATATTGGCGACTTGTCACCTCTCCTGACAACTATCTCCTTGTTCTCACGAAGGCTTTTAGCTGCCGCTTTAAGCTCGGGGGACAGTATGGTGCTTCTGTAGTTGCCTCGATTCTTTCCTCCTTCTGCAATAAGTTCTGCTTGTAAGGTATCTTTGGTAGTGACCTTTTTTTGTGTCTCGAGGTCGAATATGTCGTCCAACAGAATTTCCAACTCTACTTTCCGGGCCATTTCACTCGAATTAAAAGCAAAGGTCAACAAACTGATCGAAACTGTAAACGCCAAGAAATCCGGACTCCACCTGCCAAAGATCATTGGGGAATATAAACCTGGATATGCGTATGGAAATGTCAAGACGCACAAGCCTGGAAACCCATTTCGGCCAATCATTAGCCAGATACCCACACCCACGTACAGACTGGCAAAGCGACTCAACGGCCTGCTGACTCCTTATGTTCCTTGCGCCTTCAGCCTGAAGTCTCCAAAGGAATTTGTGGACTTACTGCGGGGCACACGGGCCACAGGGATAAGAGCCTCGTTGGACGTAGAATCGCTGTTTACCAACGTACCTGTGGACGAGACAATCGGAATGATAGCCGACAGAGTGTATCGTGATCCAGCCTGTACTCCTCTTGACATGCCAGAAAGTATTCTGAGGAAACTACTCCAAGCTTGTACTAAAGAGGCACCCTTCTTGAGCCCGGATGGGCACATGTATAAGCAAGTAGATGGGGTCGCCATGGGTTCTCCCCTAGGTGTCCTGTTTGCAAACTTCTACATGGGTACCATCGAGCAAAAGTCTTAGTCGACATGAACTTGAAACCGGCCATATACTGCAGGTATGTTGACGACATTTTTACACAGGTACCTGATGTCAGACATCTGCAGAAGCTGAAGGAGGCATTTGAGCAGAGTTCCGTGCTGCGTTTCACTTACGAGACGGAAAAGGATGGGAAGCTGCCTTTTCTAGATGTAACAGTCATGGAAAAGGGCGGAGGTTTCCACACTGCAGTCTACACTAAGGAAACAAACATAGGAATGTGCCTAAATGCCAACAGCGACTGCCCTGACAGGTACAAGAGGAGTGTTGTTAACGCATACGTCGACCGTGCTCTCAGCCACAGCTCAGAATGGAAGCAAGTCGACGAAGAACTCTGTAGGGTAAGGCAGGTCCTAGTCAATAACGGCTTCTCCAATGGTTTCATCGAAGACATCATAAGAAGGAAAGTGAAAAGCCATGCAACCTCTGAAGAGACAACTAACACAACACCTATACCCCCTATTAGACTATTTTACAGGAACTTCTTTTCCACAGCTCATAAAACGGAGGAAAGGGTCCTGAAAGATATTGTTAATAGAAACGTTATCCCTACAGACGAAAATCAGAGGATACAACTGACGATTTACTATAAAACCAGAAAAACGGCCAGCCTACTCATGAGAAACTCTCCAGACACAAAACAGAACGCTTTAAAAGAGACTAATGTTGTCTATGCCTTCAAATGCCCACTTGGGGACTGTAAGCTCCAAAAAAACCAGTATATAGGCAAGACAACAACATCTCTTTCTAGGCGTTTAACGATGCATAAGCAACAGGGCTCCATTAAGGAACATATAATCTCTTCCCATAACCAAACCATCGCCAGAGAAATCCTAGTAAACAACACAGAAATCATCGATAGATACAGCGATAGCAGGCGGCTTGACGTTTGCGAGGCACTACACATCAAGAAGTCAACACCAGCAATCAACAGCCAATTATTGCACAACTATATTCTACCCACCTCAAGACTCCGCTCCAATATAGAAGCATCAAGAAATATGGACCAATAGACTTTCTACAAACACTTCTATTCAATACCCATTGTTTCTGTTCTGTCTTGTGTTGATACTTTTAATACCCTATTAATATCCCCTCCTGTTCTGTCTTGTGTTAATGCCACATCACCCTTCCCACCTCACTCAAATGTAGATATAAAATCAGAGATACGTTCTAATCAGTTGTGTATTTGTGAAGTCTTTGAAAATGTAATAAGTTTTACGAAACGCGCCCGTGTCGCGTCAGACTAGAAATAAAAATGAATTTTGGAGAAGTGATTTTTGATTTACCTCCAACAGTGAAGCGTAATGTACGAAAGATTGAGAAAATTCGTGTTAGAATTATTAATCTTACTTTTTCGGTCATATTTAATAATATATGTCTACAGGAAAGACTGCTACCAAAATATACTAATATATATATATATATATATATATATGTCGTACCTAGTAGCCAGAATGCACTTCTCGGCCTACTATTCAAGGCCCGATTTGCCTAATAAGCCAAGTTTTCCTGAATTAATATATTTTCTCCAATTTTTTTCTTATGAAATGATAAAGCTACCCATTTCATTCTATATGAGGTTAATTTTTTTTTATTGGAGTTAAAATTAACGTAGATATATGACCGAACCTAACCAACCCTACCTAACCTAACCTAACCTAACCAAACCAACCCTACCTAACCTAACCTAACCTAACCTAACGTAACCTAACCTAACCTAACCAACCCTACCTAACCTAACCTAACCTAACTTAACCAACCCAACCCTACCTAACCTAACCTAACCTATCTTTATAGGTTAGGTTAAGTTAGGTAGCCGAAAAAGTTAGGTTAGGTTAGGTTAGGTAGGTTAGGTAGTCGAAAAACAAATAATTCATGAAAACTTGGCTTATTAGGCAAATCGGGCCTTGCATAGTAGGCTGAGAAGTGCGTTCTGGCTACTAGGTACGACATATATATTATATTATATATATATATATATATATATATATATATATATATATATATATATATATATATATATATATATATATATATATATGTGAACTTTTTTTTTTGATGTTTTAAAGTAGCAGATCGGCCAGGCTGTGTTCTCTGTGGCGCAGTAGGCTACACACAACAGCCTGGTGGATCAGACAATCACTCATATCCCCAATCACTACCAACAATCAGTAATTATCCTAATCACCAGAACCCCCCTTCCCCCCCTGAGGTTCCAGCCCCTCAGAATACCCGCTCTGAGTAGCGAATATTAATTCGTGAGACAAACCGGAGGGGACTATGCTCCGCGGGGCTCCTAATAGCGTGCTCTGTGTTACAGAAGTGGGAGAAGGAACAGGAGGAGAAGCGCCGGCGTCTCGAGGAAGGACTCGATATGGGTGATAGTACACCGTTTAATTCCTCGCCTGCCTCGCCTGCTCATAGTGAGGTGAGTGTAGCCATGTTGGTGTAGCCATGGTGGTGTAGCCATGGTGGTGTAGCCATGGTGGTGTAGCCATGGTGGTGTAGCCATGGTGGTGTAGCCATGGTGGTGTAGCCATGGTGGTGTAGCCATGGTGGTGTAGCCATGGTGGTGTAGCTGGTGTAGCCATGGTGGTGTAGCCATGTTGGTGTAGCCATGGTGGTGTAGCTGGTGTAGCCATGTTGGTGTAGCCATGGTGGTGTAGCCATGGTGGTGTAGCAATGGTGGTGTAGCCATGTTGGTGTAGCTGGTGTAGCCATGGTGGTGTAGCCATGTTGGTGTAGCTGGTGTAGCCATGTTGGTGTAGCTGGTGTAGCCATGTTGGTGTAGCTGGTGTAGCCATGTTGGTGTAGCCATGTTGGTGTAGCCATGGTGGTGTAGCCATGTTGGTGTAGCCATGTTGGTGTAGCCATGTTGGTGTAGCTGGTGTAGCCATGTTGGTGTAGCCATGTTGGTGTAGCCATGGTGGTGTAGCCATGTTGGTGTAGCCATGGTGGTGTAGCTGGTGTAGCCATGGTGGTGTAGCTGGTGTAGCCATGGTGGTGTAGCTGGTGTAGCCATGGTGGTGTAGCTGGTGTAGCCATGGTGGTGTAGCTGGTGTAGCCATGGTGGTGTAGCCATGGTGGTGTAGCTGGTGTAGCCATGGTGGTGTAGCTGGTGTAGCCATGGTGGTGTAGCTGGTGTAGCCATGTTGGTGTAGCTGGTGTAGCCATGTTGGTGTAGCCATGGTGGTGTAGCTGGTGTAGCCATGGTGGTGTAGCTGGTGTAGCCATGGTGGTGTAGCTGGTGTAGCCATGGTGGTGTAGCTGGTGTAGCCATGTTGGTGTAGCTGGTGTAGCCATGGTGGTGTAGCTGGTGTAGCCATGTTGGTGTAGCCATGTAGGTGTAGCCATGGTGGTGTAGCCATGTTGGTGTAGCCATGGTGGTGTAGCTGGTGTAGCCATGGTGGTGTAGCAGGTGTAGCCATGTTGGTGTAGCTGGTGTAGCCATGGTGGTGTAGCCATGGTGGTGTAGCTGGTGTAGCCATGGTGGTGTAGCTGGTGTAGCCATGTTGGTGTAGCTGGTGTAGCCATGGTGGTGTAGCTGGTGTAGCCATGGTGGTGTAGCTGGTGTAGCCATGGTGGTGTAGCTGGTGTAGCCATGGTGGTGTAGCTGGTGTTGCCATGGTGGTGTAGCTGGTGTAGCCATGTTGGTGTAGCTGGTGTAGCCATGGTGGTGTAGCCATGGTGGTGTAGCTGGTGTTGTCATGGTGGTGTAGCTGGTGTAGCCATGGTGGTGTAGCTGGTGTAGCCATGTTGGTGTAGCTGGTGTAGCCATGTTGGTGTAGCTGGTGTAGCCATGGTGGTTTAGCTGGTGTAGCCATGGTGGTGTAGCTGGTGTAGCCATGGTGGTGTAGCCATGGTGGTGTAGCTGGTGTAACCATGGTGGTGTAGCTGGTGTAGCCATGGTGGTGTAGCTGGTGTAGCCATGTTGGTGTAGCCATGGTGGTGTAGCCATGGTGGTGTAGCCATGTTGGTGTAGCTGGTGTAGCCATGGTGGTGTAGCCATGTTGGTGTAGCTGGTGTAGCCATGTTGGTGTAGCTGGTGTAGCCATGTTGGTGTAGCTGGTGTAGCCATGGTGGTGTAGCCATGTTGGTGTAGCCATGGTGGTGTAGCCATGTTGGTGTAGCTGGTGTAGCCATGGTGGTGTAGCCATGTTGGTGTAGCCATGGTGGTGTAGCCATGGTGGTGTAGCTGGTGTAGCCATGGTGTAGCCATGGTGGTGTAGCTGGTGTAGCCATGGTGGTGTAGCTGGTGTAGCCATGTTGGTGTAGCTGGTGTAGCCATGTTGGTGTAGCTGGTGTAGCCATGGTGGTGTAGCCATGTTGGTGTAGCTGGTGTAGCCATGGTGGTGTAGCTGGTGTAGCCATGGTGGTGTAGCTGGTGTAGCCATGTTGGTGTAGCTGGTGTAGCCATGTTGGTGTAGCCATGTTGGTGTAGCTGGTGTAGCCATGGTGGTGTAGCTGGTGTAGCCATGGTGGTGTAGCTGGTGTAGCCATGTTGGTGTAGCCATGTTGGTGTAGCTGGTGTAGCCATGTTGGTGTAGCTGGTGTAGCCATGTTGGTGTAGCCATGTTGGTGTAGCTGGTGTAGCCATGGTGGTGTAGCTGGTGTAGCCATGTTGGTGTAGCTGGTGTAGCCATGGTGGTGTAGCTGGTGTAGCCATGTTGGTGTAGCTGGTGTAGCCATGGTGGTGTAGCTGGTGTAGCCATGTTGGTGTAGCCATGGTTGTGTAGCTGGTGTAGCCATGGTTGTGTAGCTGGTGTAGCCATGGTTGTGTAGCTGGTGTAGCCATGGTGGTGTAGCTGGTGTAGCTGGTGTAGCCATGGTGGTGTAGCTGGTGTAGCCATGGTGGTGTAGCTGGTGTAGCCATGGTGGTGTAGCTGGTGTAGCCATGGTGGTGTAGCCATGGTGGTGTAGCCATGTTGGTGTAGCCATGTTGGTGTAGCCATGGTGGTGTAGCCATGTTGGTGTAGCTGGTGTAGCCATGGTGGTGTAGCCATGTTGGTGTAGCTGGTGTAGCCATGGTGGTGTAGCTGGTGTAGCCATGGTGGTGTAGCTGGTGTAGCCATGTTGGTGTAGCCATGGTGGTGTAGCCATGGTGGTGTAGCTGGTGTAGCCATGGTGGTGTAGCTGGTGTAGCCATGGTGGTGTAGCTGGTGTAGCCATGGTGGTGTAGCCATGTTGGTGTAGCCATGGTGGTGTAGCCATGTTGGTGTAGCCATGGTGGTGTAGCTGGTGTAGCCATGGTGGTGTAGCCATGGTGGTGTAGCTGGTGTAGCCATGGTGGTGTAGCCATGTTGGTGTAGCCATGGTGGTGTAGCTGGTGTAGCCATGGTGGTGTAGCTGGTGTAGCCATGGTGGTGTAGCTGGTGTAGCCATGGTGGTGTAGCTGGTGTAGCCATGTTGGTGTAGCCATGGTGGTGTAGCCATGTTGGTGTAGCCATGGTGGTGTAGCCATGTTGGTGTAGCCATGGTGGTGTAGCCATGGTGGTGTAGCTGGTGTAGCCATGGTGGTGTAGCCATGTTGGTGTAGCCATGGTGGTGTAGCTGGTGTAGCCATGTTGGTGTAGCTGGTGTAGCCATGGTGGTGTAGCTGGTGTAGCCATGTTGGTGTAGCTGGTGTAGCCATGGTGGTGTAGCTGGTGTAGCCATGGTGGTGTAGCTGGTGTAGCGATGGTGGTGTAGCTGGTGTAGCCATGTTGGTGTAGCTGGTGTAGCCATGTTGGTGTAGCTGGTGTAGCCATGGTGGTGTAGCAGGTGTAGCCATGTTGGTGTAGCTGGTGTAGCTGGTGTAGCCATGGTGGTGTAGCTGGTGTAGCCATGGTGGTGTAGCTGGTGTAGCCATGGTGGTGTAGCTGGTGTAGCCATGTTGGTGTAGCTGGTGTAGCCATGGTGGTGTAGCTGGTGTAGCCATGGTGGTGTAGCTGGTGTAGCCATGGTGGTGTAGCTGGTGTAGCCATGGTGGTGTAGCTGGTGTTGCCATGGTGGTGTAGCTGGTGTAGCCATGTTGGTGTAGCTGGTGTAGCCATGTTGGTGTAGCTGGTGTAGCCATGGTGGTGTAGCCATGGTGGTGTAGCTGGTGTAGCCATGGTGGTGTAGCTGGTGTAGCCATGGTGGTGTAGCTGGTGTAACCATGGTGGTGTAGCTGGTGTAGCCATGGTGGTGTAGCTGGTGTAGCCATGGTGGTGTAGCTGGTGTAGCCATGGTGGTGTAGCTGGTGTAGCCATGGTGGTGTAGCTGGTGTAGCCATGGTTGTGTAGCTGGTGTAGCCATGTTGGTGTAGCTGGTGTAGCCATGGTGGTGTAGCTGGTGTAGCTGGTGTAGCTGGTGTAGCTGGTGTAGCCATGGTGGTGTAGCCATGGTGGTGTAGCTGGTGTAGCCATGTTGGTGTAGCTGGTGTACCCATGGTGGTGTAGCTGGTGTAGCCATGGTGGTGTAGCTGGTGTAGCCATGGTGGTGTAGCCATGTTGGTGTAGCTGGTGTAGCCATGGTGGTGTAGCTGGTGTAGCCATGGTGGTGTAGCTGGTGTAGCCATGGTGGTGTAGCTGGTGTAGCTCGTGTAGCCATGTTGGTGTAGCTGGTGTAGCCATGTTGGTGTAGCCATGTTGGTGTAGCCATGGTGGTGTAGCCATGGTGGTGTAGCCATGTTGGTGTAGCTGGTGTAGCCATGGTGGTGTAGCTGGTGTAGCCATGGTGGTGTAGCTGGTGTAGCCATGTTGGTGTAGCTGGTGTAGCCATGGTGGTGTAGCTGGTGTAGCCATGTTGGTGTAGCCATGGTGGTGTAGCCATGTTGGTGTAGCTGGTGTAGCCATGGTGGTGTAGCCATGGTGGTGTAGCCATGTTGGTGTAGCCATGGTGGTGTAGCCATGGTGGTGTAGCCATGGTGGTGTAGCTGGTGTAGCCATGTTGGTGTAGCTGGTGTAGCCATGGTGGTGTAGCTGGTGTAGCCATGGTGGTGTAGCTGGTGTAGCCATGGTGGTGTAGCTGGTGTAGCCATGTTGGTGTAGCTGGTGTAGCCATGGTGGTGTAGCCATGGTGGTGTAGCTGGTGTAGCCATGGTGGTGTAGCTGGTGTAGCCATGGTGGTGTAGCTGGTGTAGCCATGGTGGTGTAGCCATGTTGGTGTAGCCATGGTGGTGTAGCCATGGTGGTGTAGCTGGTGTAGCCATGGTGGTGTAGCAGGTGTAGCCATGTTGGTGTAGCTGGTGTAGCCATGGTGGTGTAGCTGGTGTAGCCATGGTGGTGTAGCTGGTGTAGCCATGGTGGTGTAGCTGGTGTAGCCATGGTGGTGTAGCTGGTGTAGCCATGTTGGTGTAGCTGGTGTAGCCATGGTTGTGTAGCTGGTGTAGCTGGTGTAGCCATGGTGGTGTAGCTGGTGTAGCCATGGTGGTGTAGCTGGTGTTGCCATGGTGGTGTAGCTGGTGTAGCCATGTTGGTGTAGCTGGTGTAGCCATGTTGGTGTAGCTGGTGTAGCCATGGTGGTGTAGCTGGTGTAGTCATGGTGGTGTAGCCATGGTGGTGTAGCTGGTGTAGCCATGTTGGTGTAGCTGGTGTAGCCATGTTGGTGTAGCTGGTGTAGCCATGGTGGTTTAGCTGGTGTAGCCATGGTGGTGTAGCTGGTGTAGCCATGGTGGTGTAGCCATGGTGGTGTAGCTGGTGTAACCATGGTGGTGTAGCTGGTGTAGCCATGGTGGTGTAGCTGGTGTAGCCATGGTGGTGTAGCTGGTGTAGCCATGGTGGTGTAGCTGGTGTAGCCATGGTGGTGTAGCTGGTGTAGCCATGGTTGTGTAGCTGGTGTAGCCATGTTGGTGTAGCTGGTGTAGCCATGGTGGTGTAGCTGGTGTAGCCATGGTGGTGTAGCTGGTGTAGCCATGGTGGTGTAGCTGGTGTAGCCATGTTGGTGTAGCTGGTGTAGCCATGGTGGTGTAGCTGGTGTAGCCATGGTGGTGTAGCTGGTGTAGCCATGGTGGTGTAGCCATGTTGGTGTAGCTGGTGTAGCCATGGTGGTGTAGCTGGTGTAGCCATGGTGGTGTAGCTGGTGTAGCCATGGTGGTGTAGCTGGTGTAGCTCGTGAAGCCATGTTGGTGTAGCTGGTGTAGCCATGGTGGTGTAGCTGGTGTAGCTGGTGTAGCCATGGTGGTGTAGCCATGGTGGTGTAGCCATGTTGGTGTAGCTGGTGTAGCCATGGTGGTGTAGCTGGTGTAGCCATGGTGGTGTAGCTGGTGTAGCCATGTTGGTGTAGCTGGTGTAGCCATGGTGGTGTAGCTGGTGTAGCCATGTTGGTGTAGCCATGTTGGTGTAGCCATGTTGGTGTAGCTGGTGTAGCCATAGTGGTGTAGCCATGGTGGTGTAGCCATGTTGGTGTAGCCATGGTGGTGTAGCCATGGTGGTGTAGCCATGGTGGTGTAGCTGGTGTAGCCATGGTGGTGTAGCTGGTGTAGCCATGGTGGTGTAGCTGGTGTAGCCATGTTGGTGTAGCTGGTGTAGCCATGTTGGTGTAGCTGGTGTAGCCATGGTGGTGTAGCTGGTGTAGCCATGTTGGTGTAGCTGGTGTAGCCATGGTGGTGTAGCTGGTGTAGCTGGTGTAGCCATGGTGGTGTAGCTGGTGTAGCCATGGTGGTGTAGCTGGTGTAGCCATGGTGGTGTAGCTGGTGTAGCCATGGTGGTGTAGCCATGTTGGTGTAGCCATGGTGGTGTAGCCATGTTGGTGTAGCCATGGTGGTGT